>VNKC01002414.1:0-10516 GCA_008042775.1 Drosophila pectinifera
TTTTTATAATTCCTAAATTTGAAATGCAGATTAATTAACCAAATAAAACCCAACATAGAAATGCTTTCCGATTTGAAATTAAGGCTGTTTTGGCCAAGTTATGGTTATTTTTATTTTTTTTATTACAAAAAAATCCGCATTTGATGTCTTCTGAAGAGCATAATATGGCCACAAATGGAATGACAGCCAAATGCCGTATACTGTCCAATTCGCCGTTAAATTCTTAATTATTTAGAATTAAAATATGGGAAAAACAAAGAAAAAAAATTTTGGTCGATTTTTGAAAAAATGATAAGGGGTTACATCATTAAAATTGTCAAAAATTGATAAAAATTTTATTTTTCTAAATTTCTAAAGTCGATATACAGATTAATTAACCATACAAAAACTAACATGGGACAGCTTTCCGATTTAAAATTAAGGCTGTTTTGGCTTAGTTATGAATATTTTTATCTCTGATTTAGTGCCAGGATGTAACCCGATTTAAGGGGTTTTCTAATAACATTCTTATAATATTATTTTTGTTTTCCCAATTTAATTATTAACTATTATTTACAAAGCAGCTTTTTACCAGAAAATTCCAACCTATATATATCATAAAGATATAAAGTACACGTTTTCTAAATATTGTTTAAGCTTTGAAGTAAAAAACTGAAGTTACCTATATTTTTGCACCGCAATTGTGCTTAGAAAACCGTCATTGCTGTGCGGCCAAAATTATGCTAACAAAAGTTGTCGACACAGAAAAAAAAATAAGACGGAGAAAATGCAAAGACGACTCGCTGGGAAAACCGCAGCGGCGGGGGAAAAATGGAAAATCGCAAGGGGTGCGGGGGTTAGGAGGAGCTGAAGACATTGTGGAAAAATTCGCTGCATATTTGCGTTGGATTTTTAATATTGCGCCAAGAACTGCAGAAAGGAAGGGGAGGCCGGCCTTGGATCGGGAAAATAAAGGGAAAGCAGAGGGGGAGGGGAGATGAAGGGATGAGCAAACTGTTACGCATACGTAAAAATCAAAATTTTCCTCATTTTTCTTTGCTTTTCTTGTTTCCCGCTTGTTTTTGTTGATTGTCTCTTTTGGGTAACAGAAAAGAAAGGAACTTGGCCCGGCGCCGCCTTGGGTTTGGCGGGTTCATAGCAATTTCTACGTTATATTGCATTTTCCTTCTGGCCTTTTGGATGCGAATAAAGATGTCGTCCTCGCTGCCATTTTCGCAGTTATTGAATACGCAATGAAAAGTCGTGGGAAAGCCGCTGGGCGGCCCCCCAGAGTAATCTCTGAGTCATTTCTCTTTGTGTACTTGTTTGTCTGCCATATTGATCCCTTCGGCTGCCTTTACTGCAACTTCATTTCATTTGTTGTCCATCAAAAATAACAATTGCATTTGTTGCAAGTAATTGGCATTTATTTCTAGATTTTTATCTATTTTTATTAATAGAAAATATATAAGAGGATTGATTGCCATTTAGATTTTTCCCATGAAATATAAACTTTCTAAGACTATATTTGAAAAAGCCATTATAAATGATTGCTTAATTTAATTGTTGCCTTTAGAAAATCACACAATTTAAAACTTCTTTCATAATATCAATTGAAATTGAAATAATTTTATTAGATATTTAATTTTTAAATATTTCAAGTCCTCTTTCTGTTCTGCGTAATTGGCATTTATTTCTAGATTTTTTAATCTATTTTTTAATAGAAAATATATAAGAGGATTGGTTGCCATTATACAAGATGGGAATTTAGATTTTTTTCCCAGGAAATATAAACTTTTCTAAGACTATACTTGAAAAAGCCATTATAAATGATTGCTTAATTTAATTGTTACCTTTAGGAAATCCCACATAATTTAAATATTCTTTCACAATATCAATTGAAATTGGAATAGTTTTATTAGATATTTAATTTTAAAATATTTCGAGTCCTCTTTCTGTTCTGCGTAATTGGCATTTATTTCTAGATTTTTTTTCTATTTTTTTTTATAGGAAATATATAAGAGGATTGCTTGCCATTATAAAAGATGGGAATTTATATTTTTTTTCCATGAAATATAAATATTTCTAAGACTATACTTGAAAAAACCATGAATTAAAAACTATTAATTTATATTAAAATGCTATACTGCCACAAATGCTTAATTTAATTGTTGCCTTTGTAATACCACACATAATTTAAGCCTTCCTTCATAATATAAATTGAAATTTTAAATAATTTTATTAGATATTTAATTTTAAACTATTTCAAGTCCTTTTTCTGTTCTGCATAATTTGTGTTCCTTAATTATTTCCCTCAAACTCTTGACCCTCTCGAAAAGTACGACCCCATTGGGCTTCAAAGGATCAAGTGCCATCGAAGTTGTCCAACGGGCTAATGGCCCTGAAAACAAAAACAAAAAAACCGGGGAAATATGGCAAAGTCAAATGCGGAAAAAAACCAAAATCCGCCAAAAGCCAAAGCCGAGCAAAATGGCCCAAAATGCGAGCCAGGCCCGGCCGCAGAACTATGCCGAACTTAATCGTTTTAATTAACTTGGGCCCCGGGTATAAACGGAGCCGTGGATCCTCTCAAATTTCCCCAATTTTTCACTTCCCCCGCTGAAAACTGAGGGAAGGCTGCTGCTCCTGCTGTCGGTTGGTTTTTGGCAGCTTAATTACATTTCGCGCCTGCAAGTATGCAGTGCAGTGCAGTCGGTGCCCCTGGCCGGGGTGGAGGGGGGGCGAAACAATGCCGGCCGAAAGCCAGAAAGCCAGAAAAACCAAAAACCGAACCAACACAAAACAATCAGCAGTAGGCAGAAGGCAGAGGGGAATTTCCCGGGGAGGCCCGGTGATGGCCCAGAGTTGCCAGCGTTTTGCAATGAGAAATTGCGCACGCTTTGTGGCTCTCCCTGGACAGGGTTGCCGCCACAGCCGCAATCATAATTAAAACAGACTTTGCCCAAAACGGAAATGATAAATGAAACACGGGCAGACTTTACGCACAGGGTTGCCAACCTCCCAATTAAAGCCAAGTAAATAGCATAGGAAATACAGATGTTATGGAAAAGGGTGAGTCAAATCTAGACACAAATCAAATATAATACTCCAGTTTATAATTATTACATAAACCCACCAGCAGGGCAAAGGAAATATACATGAAAAAAGGAAGAAATAAAATTTCCACTCGCCCAAGTTTAAAGCGGAAACGAGGTTAATTGGCACGCAATGCTCGGCCGGAAGTGTCGTTCCCCGCCGAACCCTTCCTGTTCCCTATCCTGGTGGTAGGGTTCAGGTGTGAAGCGCTCTCCAGGGGGTTAAGTCTCCCCTAATTTCTTTAATTCCCCCCCGGTCAGTTCGCACAGGCAAATTAATTAACACGATTTCGCTTTTCACACGCAAACACACACACACATACAGCAACGTAGGGGGGGTGAAATTTCGATCTGAATATTTGACCTAAGAATTTCCATTCGCATTTTCCCTTTGGCATTCCCTGGAACGCAATTCAGCAGTATTTTCTGTTATTGCAATTTTTTCGGGTGTTTTTCCTGCTGTAGAAAAAAAGTACAAAGGATTTTAGGTGATTTTTGAAAAAGAAAACTTTACTTTCTCCCTTAATATCATGAAGTAACGGGGGAAAGCGAAGTTGCAGCAAAACCTTATTGGTAGACTCCGGAATTGGCACAATTAAGAATTAAAGTGAAAGAATGGCTTGACTTGGACATATAAACTGACAAGAAAAACCTAGGTCTACTTGGTAGATGTGTCAAGAAAGGTATCCCACTGTTAGCCAAGTTTACAACAAGGTTTGGTCATCTTCAACACTTACTAATACCATATAGTTGGATTTTGCAACAACACTTTACAAAATTTATAATTAAGGTGGCTGTATGAAGGTTAATTTTTAATGTTTTTAGTTAAAGATGTTTCTGATTCTGTAAGAACTTATGAGAAGTAAAGAAAATGCTTATGAAAAACGAGCGGAGAGATGCTTGCAAGCTTCTAGTACCAAAAAACAGAGCTTAAGGCCAGCTTAATTTCCTAATCATGGCTCTTACTTATGAATAAATAGAATTCTTAGCTCCCAAAAAATATTCGATTGTTAGTACAACAACTAATGGGGATATGTGTGTTGCATGAGGGAGATGTGTGTGTATTTTGTGTGTGCATTTGTGTCAGATGTCGAATGGAGAAATTGAGTCAAATGCCTAAAATGCTACTGGTGGTAGGTTTTGGGCCTGGCAAAATGCAGTCTTCTCAATACAGCGAGATGAGAGTTAACAACAAAACAAGAACAAAAATCAAACAATTAATCATGCCAAAGAACAACGACAATAAAGGACGAGGAGCGAGGGCAGCGGTGGCAAAGCTATGAGTCTACCGTCGAATTGTCTCGAAAAAGAGAATATTTTTAAAGTAGCCGTCAAAGTCAGGTTTAAGATTTGGTAATTGCTGTTAGACTCTGTAAAATTCTGCTATATCTTTAGCGAAAAGGTGTCAGAGTTAAATTTAACTGGCACTTTCAGTCCCGTCAGAGGAAGATAAATGTAAATATATTATTTGAAAGTCACATTTAAATGTTTGAAAATTTAAAAGTTGCTGTTAAAGCTCCAGTTAGGCTTCTGAAATCTTTCTTGAAATATACCTTCGGTTAAAGTCTTAACAACTCTTGGTTTTTTGCTTGCTTTTTTCTGTGTTTAGTTTCTATTAAAGTGTCGTTTAACAATTACAATTTAACAGCTGCTGTTAAGGTGTCGGTCAAGTGTCGGTCACAAGTACTATCGTATCTTTATTTACTGATGGTTTTTGTATTGTTTTACAGATACAGTTACAGTTACAGTTGCATTTACTGATTACTGTTGCAGTTGCAGTTAAGTTACTGGTTGCTGTTACTGATGGTTTACTGATTTACTGGATTTCGTAGAAAGCTGATCGGCACACTTACTCTTTCTTTCTATTGCCATTGGCATCAAACAGTGGATCGTAATTCCTACAATACGATATTCGATATAAGTGTGAGTGTGTGTGTGTGTGAGTGTTTGGTGTTGTTGGTGTGTTGAGTGTACATTTGTGGTGTGTTTTTTACAGAGACCAATGTAAGTAATATATAAATTCACCAATCACCGAAAGGAACAGGAGGTTCCGAGTTGGAGACTTACGGTTTCGGCAGGATGGTATTGTTTAGGTTATCCTTCCATTGCAGATCTGCGACCAGGGCCGGTTCCGGGACTGTGGGACGGCAGGTGAGGATCAGGGGCTTGCCGACGGGCTTGCGCTGGACCTCCTGTTTGGGGTATATCTCCAGGATGGGTTTCAGCTCCGCTTGGCTCAGTTCTGCAAAGAGAGAAACAAAGGGAAAAAAGTGGCAATTAGCAGAGATACACAGCGAGAAACAAAAGACTTTAAACACTTAGATCATGACGATTATGATCCAATAAATTTGAATAGAGAGCTGCTGATCTAGGCTCTTTATTTGAGCCATTTGGGATCCGTCTTGATTGAGCCGTTGTCATCATTGGTCTTTGTTTTCCTTCGTTTTGCCGGCTCGCCTTTTTCCGAGTGACTCATTTGCACAGGCGAGTAAATTTAAATTAATTTTAATTGCCTTTGCCAGTGCCAGTGCCTGTGCTCACAAAGGAGGGACGGACGGACGACCTTTGTAATTTTCGCCTCCACTCATTATGCAGAGAATCCCACGAGTGTGTGTGTGTCTCAATTAAATGAAATTATTCCAGCGAAATTCCAAGTGAAATTCAATCAAAAATTGTACATAATTTATATCGTCGACATGCATTTAATTGAAAATTAGCTGAGTTTAATATAAATATTTCACGGCATCGCTCATTAGACAGACAGCGAGTTTATTGCGGATTATATTTGGAAATGGACATTTTAAGGGGCAAAGTTCAATGAAGAGAATTCAAAAAATATATCGAATACTCGATATTTCCGAGTGCTTGTCACAAAACAACGTAAATGCACAGAAAGCACAATTAAAATATCTACTGACATTAATTGAATATTACAGAGAGTGCCTGCCGGCTGGCCTGTACATAAAACTACATTTTATTTGTCATTAAGGCTTATGTAAATTGTAATTGTCCTCTTAACAAGTGGGCTTTATTGTTGCTTGGTTTATGTAATTTTTAATGACAATTCTCCGGCTGATTGCGGTTTATGGAGGTGTTTTAAATTTGCTAAAAAAAAAACTCGACACTGGCAGTAGTTCTCTCTATATCCTAGACTATCCTTACTTATATAGGCGGGCCAGTCGGCCATCTGCTCTTTTTTCAGCTCTGCCCCTTTGAAACTTGCTCCATGGCGACTAAAAGTTGGCCATTGTTCATCCAGCTAATTACCGACAATTAAACGCTCATGAAACCCTTTGTTACGAGGTCCTACAAAAGCCCAGCCTAGCAGCAGGAGCAGCAGGAGCAGCAGGAGCAACAGTAGTGCCAGGACTCGCAAGAAGTTTCAACATTTTCCCCCTTACATTCCCCCCATTCCCATTACAATTAAAAGCCTTTCTGGCCATTTTCTTTGACATTTTATTGGACAGTCGCAGTTGACTTGCCGCCGAGAGAAGGAAGGATTGGGACTAGAGTCAAGGATGCCTGCTTAGTCCTTGTCCTTTGGCCAAGTTCAAGTTGAGCTGACTGCCTAATGGCCAGTGTCCGCACATTTGTTCGCCAATTTAATGTGGTCAACATTTGGCTGCAGATTAAAGTGGCGCCCCAAGGGCGGCGTTTTTGGGGGCTTTCAGAGACCCTCTTTCCCCCTTTGCCAAGTGGCAGCTGTGATCAGTGGTTTTTTTTAAGCCTTTCTGGTTTTTTTAGTACCCTATGATGGCATAGTTAAGTAGTATTTGGGTTTCTTGTTTGGAGAGAAATACTTCCATAAATAAATGCTTTATAAAAGGACTTTAACCAGGGTTGCCACATATTACAGTGAACATAAAGCGTATCCCTGGCGTTTTCAGTGTTTTCCTTATTCCTTTTTGAAGTAAATTAACCCTATATATAATTAATCTATAATTAAATATAATTATATAAATCTTTATAGGAATATAGTATGCTTTACAGGGTACCTCCTTATGGGAACCCCTTGACTATAGCCCTTCTTGGGAGCTTTATCTTTTTGTCAAGCCGCACACACACACATAGTCGAGTGCATGAATAATTTACACACACAGAGAGAGAGAGGGATGTGCCGGGTGTGGGCGCCGCACATGCAACAGAGTGCATTAAACTGGCCCCCGGCCCTAGCTTTCGGCCCCCTTTGGACCGGCCGCCCCTGGTGGAGACCCCCACACCATTGGAGGTTCCATCTGCAGCTCAGGCGAAATTAAATATGAGAAATTTATGCGACGCTGCCTTTTTGCATTGCAATTAATGCAATGCAAGCCAACAAAATGGCGCCGCCAACTATCCCAACAATAAAGAAAAGCCCAACACAAAAAAATACTGTGAATAATAATGAAAAGTCTGCGGCCGTCGGCGGGGCAAGTGGGAAAGCTCCAACCAAAAGATGATATAGTAAAACCAACAAATGCCCTTTTTTATGTATTACTTGCAAAAAAAACAAGAGATTTCCATTAAGCTAATAAATATTATTGATGCAGAGAGTAGGAAAAAAATGCAGCAGTTAATTACCAGCGTGTGTAAGTCATAATTTTAATAATGTTAATGGTAAACAGGGAGTAATTATATTTTATATATATTTTATTAAAACAAGAGGTATATTTTTTATAAAGTAATAAATTCCCTCACATGTTAATTAGATTTATTAAAAATAATAATGATATTGGTAAACAAAGAGAAGAGAGGAAACCTGTATGGGAATGATGTTATATATTTAATTTATTATAACTATAGAAATATCTCCTAGATGTTAGATTCTATTTATTATAATTAATTCCCAGAAATATCTCCTTTAAGAAAATTTTGTGTGAATATTATTTTTCCTTGTTTGTAAATAGTATTGTACTTGATTAATGACTTAAATTGCAATAGTTATAATAATGGTCAGGACATTGATTGCTATTTCCATTTCCCAGGTTTATAGGGTTTTAGATTAATTGTTTGGGTTTGGAAAACATAGAAAATACTTTAAATATTTATTTTAAAATTGCGTAAGGGAATCCTCGTCCCTAATTGTGGATTTAAAGCCAAAGGAAGACGCAGATCCATCGTTGTGCGAAGGGCATTCAACGGGAATCCCTCCCTTTGGGACTCTGGGCTATGCTTAATTTATATTTATTTTATTTTAAATGCATGCTGCATAAATAAAGGCGCCAACTCGCACACACACACACACACAGAGGGACGCACATGGTGAGCACATTATCTTTCTACCTCTTTGAAGCTCCCCCGCCTTTTCCCATTTCCCTGCCCGGCCCATTTTCCCAGGCGTATCCGTGTGTGTTTGTTGCTTTTCCGGCGCCGCATAAATAAACAAGCGGTTAAGAATTATCGCGAGGCTCTCGGGGAAAGTGGCCGGACGGGGGCGGGGGCGGGGGTGGCTAGGTATGATGATGGGCCTGGGAAAACTGGTGGGCGTGGGCGTGGACGTGGGAGTTTAAGGGCGGCCTGAGGGGGCCTGGACCACTGGACATTCGCAATTTCCTTGCGGAGTCGCGCGCAATTAATTCACATTGCGCCTGGCCAGAAAATATTGTTGAAAAACAATTAAAAACTGCACATTCAAATGGGCAACGGGGCAAATTAACAAAGGCAACACACAGCCCAGAAAAAGAGGTCCTTGCTGGAGCCCTCAATCCTTTTGTTTGTTGCTCGCCACAGAGCTTGAATTAATTCTGAATAATAATTAAATTAAGCTAAAAATACCTCTTGGTTTTTAAGTTTTTTGTGAGCTAATTTTTTCCCCTCTAGATTATTTAATCTTGCTTCTTAATCTTGATTTCTCAGTGTAACAATTAAATATATATCTGCATTGTCGCTTAAAGCTTTAAGTCTTGAATGCTTTTATTGCTCGGTTCTCTCTTTCTCTCTCTCTCTTTGTATTTTATTTAATTTTTTCTTGTTTTATTTCTTCGTTTGGCTTCGCTTCGCTTCGTTTTGTTGTTGTTTTTGCTGTTGGTTTTATTGCTTTTGGCCGCGCAAAAGTTAAAATTAATATTTGTTTGCTCGAAAGTTTTTCGGCGCTTTTTCGGCCAGCAGCAAAATGTTGATTTATGTAATCCTCCCCAGCCAGGAAAGTTAGTTTTGTGAATTATAGCTGCAAAATAGTGGCGCAAATATTGTCCAGCCTTCGCTTTGCCAGGACCTCCTCCTCCTCCCTGCTCTTCACCTTGCTGAGAGCCTGAGACTGAGCCAGAGGCTGAGACCGAGACTGAGGCGTGCTCAAGCACCTGAGTCTAAAAATAGCATCTATCGCTTATCGAGAGAGCAGCCTAAATTTACATAAAGCCCCTTGAAATTTCTTTCAGGACCAAACAAGAGAGAGAGAGATCAAAGGGAATCCTTCGAGGGGAAAATATTTCGGACGAGATGGCATCGAAGAATGTCTGTCAATGGCATTGCGGAAAATCGGAATTTAATTACTATTCTTTTGTTTTTATTTTCGGCAATTTTATTTATTTATTCAAATAATATAGGCAAGAGAAGCCAGAAAATATATTATAAATATTATAATATATCTATACAGAAAATATTAAAGGAAAATGCAGAAACAAACTGTATACTTTAGCTTCTACATATTTTTCCAACATAATATTTACCTCGAGTATGAAGAATAAAAAACACAATTGCTTTTTGCAACGCTTTCAAATCACCCAACAAAATGTGATGATTTCCATAAAAAATGCAGTTCATTTTAATAGAGTTTTTATGCAAATTGAAGTAAAAGTTATTTGCATTTCCCCCCTCAAATGACCTTAAATGTTTATTTGATATTTTCCTTTATTGTTTATTGTTTATTTGTTGGTTTTATGTTTTTATGTTTTTCCTTTTTGATGATTGTTCGGACACGTGTAAATACTAATTAGCATGAGAGTACTGTACAAGTGCTGGCGCCGTTTTGGGTAATTCAAGGCCGCACACGTCACACACCGCACACTCCCCACACACCCACCCACACACACACACACACACACACACTCCCTTTTTGACTGCAAACATGTTTGGCATATTTGATGGCATTTCCTTTAGGCATGCATGCGTGCCACCAAACGATTGCAGACATCCTCGAAAAATGGGGGACCGCATTTTCCCATTTTCCCCGCCGCCTGTGTTTTATTTGCACTCGTTATAATATTTCCACGTTATGTTTGCGTTCCGTCCTTGCTATTTTCTTTTCTTTTCGCCTTTTTTTTGTCTGATTTTTTTGCAATTTTTTGCGTTCAGACATGTTGCATACTTTTGTGTGCTGGCGGCAGGAAACTGGAGCAGCCGCCTCAAGTGGATGTCGATGAGGCTATGGCTATGGCTATGGCTATGGCTATGGCTGTGGCTGTGGCTACCCCGCAAACAAGGATTCCATCCCCCAGCCCCAAGAACCCCCTTTTTTTCGGCGT
>VNKC01002418.1:0-10020 GCA_008042775.1 Drosophila pectinifera
GCCTATTGATTGCCGGTATTTTATTTAAATTTTTACAGTATTAACATGGAAAAGAAAGGATTTTATTGTCTTTTAGCGAGAAGATTATTTAGTAAGCTAACAAAAAAATATCAATATATGAATTAAATTACAATGCTCTTTTATTTTAAATTCTAGATGACAAAGCCAAATATAAAAAATCCATTTTTAAATTAGATTTATTAATATAGTAGTATTTTTTATAGTTAACGCGGCGGTCACGCTGACTCCCGCCTACGCCCTTATCAATTTCAATTAACTGTTTGCGTTTGAATTACTGGAGTTAATTGAAAATGCTTTTAAACGATATTTTTAATGGAACCAAAGATGACGCCGTCTATATTATAGCGGAAATTGGTCAGAACCATCAGGGATCCCTGGAAATGGCCAAGAAAATGATTTCTGAGGCCAAGAAAGCTGGCTGCCACTGCGTAAAGTTTCAAAAATCCGATTTGCCATCAAAGTTTACCCGATCCGCTCTGGAACGTGAATATGTCAGTGATCATGCTTGGGGAAAAACGTACGGAGAGCACAAGGAGTACCTGGAGTTCTCAAAGGATCAGTACCTGGAATTGCAAGCTTATAGTCGGGAAGTAAATGTTGATTTCACTGCCTCTGCAATGGATGAGGTAATATCCATTCTCCCATTAAATTAAGTGAAGTACTATCATTTTAATTTTAACTAATGATACTTATCAAAATCCCGATTACAGTCCTCCTTGGACTTTCTGGTTGAGTTGAATGTGCCCTTCATCAAAATTGGTTCCGGAGACGCAAACAACTTCCCCCTTCTAAAAAAGGCAGCTGGTTTAAACTTGCCCCTGGTTATATCCACGGGAATGCAGACTATGGAGACTGTGGAACGGATTGTACAAATAATGCAAGAGGCTGGAAAGGATGACTTCGCTCTCATGCATTGCGTCTCATCTTACCCAACTTCTCCCAAGTCTTGCCACCTGCAGACGATTTCCTTGCTCATGCGACGCTTTCCAAAGGTGGTTATTGGTTATTCAGGACACGAGCTGGGGGTATCTATTAGCCAAGCGGCTGTTTTGTTGGGCGCCCGCATTGTGGAGCGCCATTTCACGCTGGACAAGAATCAGAAGGGCTCTGACCATCGCTGCTCTCTCGAACCCTACGAACTGCAAGCCTTGTCGACGGCAATTAGAAGCTTTAAGCTAAATAAGGGGTCACTATCTGCTAGTGAAATATTAAGAATCCTAAATGGCGGAAAAGAGCTGCAAGAAGCTCTTCAGGATGTCCATGATAAAGAGATTTGGAACTGCGAGCTACCCTGCAGGAGTAAGTTGGGCAAATCCATTGTGGCAGCTCGCACTCTCAACAAAGGCCATCGACTGCAGATGGCCGACTTGACCATCAAAGTTAGCGAGCCTAGCGGTCTTACAGCTGAGGCCTACTTCAATATAATTGGAAAGGAACTAACTGACATCGTTGGTGAGGATGAACCCATAACTGGGAGCGTGCTTATTCTTTAGTAAATGGGTTCCTTGAAAAATACATGAATACATGATTAGGTGCTATATAAATTGAATATGAATGGGATGCACGAGTTACTCGGCGCCTTCGTCACTGCCACCGTCGTCCTCGTTCTCATTTTCGATCATCTCGATGTCCTCCTCAATGTCACCCTCCTTCTTGTCCGCGGGCTTCTCGTAGACAGCCGTCAGCGGTGAGACGCACACGCCGTTCCAGACGGACATTTCGCGCACGACACTGGTGTTGCCTTCCATGCCCAGGATGTGCTTGTATCCACCATGGGCCAAAACGCGGAGCAGCGTCTGGGCCGTGTAGCAGCACACATCCTGTTGCTCCAGTGTCATGGCAGTGTGTACTCGGATGTGACCCGGTTCGGTCGGGTCGGTGATGCCAGCGGAACCGGGCAAAAAGAGTCCAGCGGAGAGCAGCTGGAAGACGCGTCGGAAAGCCAGATTGATGGGCAGTGCCTGGCGCGACGGGTTGTTCATAATGGCCAAATGGGCAATCAAATCCAGCATCCAGGCCGATAACGGAGCGAAGGCGTCAAAGCGCCGGGTGAGATCCTTTAGAATTCGAATAAGCACCTTGATCGAGGAGTGGTGGGCGTTTTCCTCAAACCAGCGCGTGTGCCGGATGGCGGCCAAATGGCTCTGCATCAGCTTGTGGTCCATGTGGATCTCCGGCTCCAGCTTACGCAAGTTCTGTGGAAGGGTGGCAATCAGGATGCGTACCTTGGCGTGGCCATTGGCGATGTCGAAGCCACGGTCGTGAGTCTGGATGGTATGCTGGTCGCTCTTGGTCAGCACCTCGGTCTTCATGCTGGCCTTCAGGTCGGTCTCCACCTTCTTGGCCAAGGCGTCGACAGCCTCCTTCGTGGGCAGTGTCTTGAGGATGACCACAACGTCGGCCACATTGTTGCCGGTGAGGATGGTGCCCTTCTTGAAGGAGCCTACCTGGCGCACCTCCTCCAGTTGCTATGGATTAAGGAAATTGACAGTTCTGTCTCTACGAGTAGGCCAAGACCACTCACACAAGTTGTTAAATCGCCGGGGGCCACCACTAGATTGTCTAACACAGCCTGAACCTTGGTTACCAGGTTTCCGATGGCCGTCTGCTCGCTGGGATTGGGGCTCAGGTCCTGGTTGCGCTTCAGCAGTGCCTGCGAATAAAGCAAAGTAATAATATTCATCCACCCGTGTGCGTTTATTGATTTACCGCAGTCAGAGCAGAATCATCCACGGCGCCGGCGAGAGGCACTTTGGGGAAGCAGACCTCCGCAAGAGTCAGATCGAAAGGGTGGCGCGGCACAAAGGTCTTCTTAAAAGGCGGACGTATGCCCCCCCGCATGGGGCGTCCACCTCGAAGACTTCCGCGAACCATATTTCTGTGAGGATGAATTTTTACTTATTTTTCGCGACGCCGGAGCGTTTTTTTTTTTGGAGATGAAAACAAGTGTGGTCGCAATTTGACCGGTAAGATATACCACTGATTATGGCCATATGACTGCCGAAATATACCAGATACCTACCATCATAAAAGTATTTTCTCACATATTGAAAAATAAATGCAAATATATAGCACAATATTTATAAGCAAATATTAATAAGACTTTTAAAAGATGTCTCGGGTCCTTCAATAATACAAACTCTTGCGGTCAATAGAAAAAAACTTAAAACTTATCAAACAAATAACAATACAAACTCTTGCGGTCAATAGAAAAAGCGCTCAAAACTTATCAAAAAATGCATGCTAAAATGGACTGACAAAAAATAAGTGAACTATTTATGCTAAAATTACAAATTCATTAAAAAAACCGGGAATTATAAAAAGTGCTGGGAAATGAGCAGTACTGCCGTATCATTGCGAGGGCTGGCCAAATTGATATTTTAGTATTTTTTCCTATTTTTACACTTCCGCACCTGGTCACTCTATCACTCATTTGCTGTGTCATTTTTGTTTCTGTGCTAAGAAAGTCGGCTTTTTTATTTTACAAATCAAATTGCTGCTGATCTTGACCAAAAAAGATGGCTACTGAACGCTACAGCTTTTCACTGACTACGTTCAGGTAAGTGGAGCCTAAGAGCCATTGAGGAATGTTCGATTTTCCGACCGGTACTTCACCATGACTGGGCAATAAACATAATTTTTCTTGGCGCATCTACAGTCCTTCGGGCAAACTGGTCCAATTGGAGTACGCCTTGGCGGCGGTGTCTGGAGGAGCTCCCTCCGTGGGCATTATGGGTGAGAATCAGCTTAATCTCTGATTGATAACCGCCTTAATTAACTCACATTTTTATGTAGCATCAAACGGCGTCGTCATTGCCACCGAGAACAAGCACAAGTCGCCGTTGTACGAGGAGCACAGTGTCCACCGCGTGGAGATGATCAACAAGCACATCGGCATGGTCTACTCGGGAATGGGTCCGGACTATCGTCTGCTGGTGAAGCAGGCCCGCAAGATCGCCCAGACTTATTACCTCACTTACAAGGAGCCTATCCCGGTGTCGCAGCTGGTGCAGCGCGTGGCCACCCTTATGCAGGAGTACACCCAGTCCGGGTAAGATCGGAGTATATCCACTCTTGTGCTTCTCCTAAAATTAGTTTCCATCTTCTAGTGGTGTTCGTCCGTTCGGTGTTTCACTGCTAATCTGCGGCTGGGACAACGATCGTCCGTATCTATACCAATCCGATCCCTCGGGCGCCTACTTCGCCTGGAAGGCCACTGCCATGGGCAAGAATGCAGTTAATGGCAAAACTTTCCTGGAGAAGCGGTGAGTACCGAACGAGTTCCGCATGTAAAGCTGTAATATTTATCTTTCCATTCACCGTGCAGCTATAGCGAAGAACTGGAGCTGGAGGACGCTGTCCACACTGCCATCCTGACCCTGAAGGAGGGCTTCGAGGGTAAAATGACTGCCGACAATATTGAAATCGGAATCTGTGATCAGCACGGATTCCAGCGTCTGGACCCCGCCACAATCAAGGACTATTTGGCCAATATCCCATAAACTTTAAGTGCCCCGCTAACGGAAATCCAAGCTAAGCTGTTTTGATAAGTACGGGAGATTAAACACAAAATAAAATTTTCAACTGTGGTGTTATTTGAAATGAATGAATGGAACTGCAAATGTTTTTTTTATTGGATTTCAGTTACTTGGATTCGAAAGTCTCTATGTATCCGGCGCAAGTCGCTGGGTCGAATAAGAAGAGGTTTCGGTGAGGTGCTTCCATTTTAGTAACCACCTTAATGACCTCTTGGGCTACAACGCCGCCAACCACAGCCACAGCTGGAGAGATCTGTGCAAAAATAACTCCCAGAGTTTCATCGCTCAGTGCAGAGTTGGGCAAAATTTCTTCGCGTATCCCGCGTAGCAGCTCCAAGTCAGCTTCCCGACTCTTGTAGCTGGGATCGCGCTTATGGGTGGCTCGGAACTTCTGCAGGACCCTTAGCAGGATAATGGCCGGTCCGTTGCGTTTCAGCTTACGCTGATAACTCGGAGCTGAAATGTCGAAGTCGAGCCAGGCCGAGTATCCGGGGTAGTCCACTTCACGCTGCGTAGGAATGGAGAAAGTCTCAAACTTTGTCTTCTTATCCGTATTTTCCACTTTCTTGTACTTGACTACATCCCTGTAATAAGGAGATAAAGCGAATTTAGTCAGTCGTTTTAAATAGAACGAAATTATACATACTCGACGTAGCTGTGCTTTTGCAGACTTGCAAAATAGAAGCCGAAGGTGCCCCAGACATCGGTGGCGATGAACTTAACGCCCAGCTCCCGGCAAATGGTGTCGATGCGCTGAAGCTCCTCGTTGGACGCACCATTCACCACGACCACGTCGAATTGACCAAAGAACTCGGCGGTCTTCTCCGTTAACGGCTGTGTGTCGGTAGAGATATCTACCATAGGATTGAGAGCACGTGCCCGTGCTAAGGAGGCTTCGGCACGGTTGCTATCCAGAGATTCACGTGCTGCCAGGAACTGGGAGCAGAAGTCTGCCTCGGTGACGGGCTGATCATCTAGTAGCTTGACGGAGTTCACACCCGAGAGAATGATGTTCTTGGTTATCTCCGCACCCAGTCCACTGAGTCCTGCGATGAGGATCTTTGATGTGCGTAGACTAAAAGCACATGAAACAAATTTCCGCCATTATTACCATAGTCTTAGCAAAATGCCGGTTACTTCTTACTCACCGCTTCTGCGATTCCAGGCCCCAAAGTCGGATTTGTCTGTCGTACAGCTCGTTCTCCGCCTCGGTGAGCTCCACCACAGATTCCTTAGTATCCACTTCCATGCCCATGATTGTTTTGCACTTTTTTAAATTTATTTTATTAGCACAACGCAAAATTCTGCAAAACTTTGTGAAGACGCCAAAAAAATATACTAACGCCTTTTGAAACACAATTATTATTATGAAAGACAATTATCGAAATTAGTGTTACCAACTTTTGGCTACTAAAGCGGCTATAAATATTAGAATTCAATTGAAAAAGGTATATTTTGATTTTTTTTAAATTGGTCTTTACACGATATCTTTTCTACAACGAAGTTATTTTTATTATTAAAATTAAAATATTATTATTATTAAAATACATTTTATTTCATTCAAACAATTTTGAAAATTTTTTTAAAATAAAAAGCTTAGAAGAGCCATCCTGAACTTCGATGGGGTTCACCCTCCGTCTGAGTAGTATACCAAGTCTTCTTGGACTGCGAAATCAAGCAACACCTTCCTCCAAAAGTTTTGAATGGCCGAAGGTCTAGATGATATCCAGCACAGATTCTCAGTATTAGTATTCTTAGATTCTTAGTATCCAGTTTCATGGCTATCATAATTAATGTTTCTAATTTCAATTAAGTCTTTTTATAAAACAATTATCGGTATTAGTATTACCAATTTTTGTCTACTAAAATGGCTACCAAGAAATATCAAATATAGCTAGATGCTATCAAAAAAATAAAGTATATCTTAAAAAATTACATATATCAAGGAATATTTAACAGATATAACTAGAATTACTGCCAAAAAATAAATTAATTTTTAATTGGAAGCTCAAAAATGGCGAAAAAGCTATATTGATAAATATAGCTCCAAATAGGGGGCGACAACCCTGAACACCATTCACATTGAGTTGTTACGAACTTAACTTAACGAACAACTACTTTTCCGGTAAACATTGCCGCCTATAAACTACTTGCATTGTGCCTAATTGTTTTTTCTACCGACACAGAACATGTTGCGCAAATTCGGCAGACTGGTGAGCCAGCAGGTGGGACAGCAGGCACGTTTCACAGCCCGCCGCACATTCTCCGCCACAAATGCGCTGCGTAAAGGTAACTCATCTCAAAACTCAGTGACATAATGTGAAATGCAATTGTGCGATTGCAGATGCCGAGCCCCAGGCGGCGGCGGAGTCGGGGCCACCCAAGAACATCCTGGTGGAAAAGGACAAGAACATCACCCTCATCGGCATCAACCGGCCGCAGCAGCGCAACGCCATCGATTCCCTCACAGCCTTGCAGCTCTGCGACGCCTTCGCCAACTTCGAGGCAGACGACACATCGCCGGTGGCCGTGCTGTACGGCGTGGGCGGATCTTTCTGCTCCGGCTTCGATATCCTGGAGATGAGCACCGACGAGAAGGAGGAGATCAGCGTGGACATTCTCATGCGGCCAGAGGGTTCGGTGGGGCCGACGCGTCGTCAGATCAAAAAGCCGGTCGTGTGCGGCATCAACGGATATTGCATTGCGAACGGCCTGGAGTTGGCCCTGATGTGCGACCTGCGAGTCATGGAGGAGTCCGCCGTGCTTGGCTTCTTCAATCGGCGCTTCGGTGTTCCAATGCTGGATGGCGGCACTATTCGCCTGCCGGCTATGATCGGCCTGTCCCGTGCTTTGGATCTGATACTCACCGGGCGTCCGGTGGGCTCCCAAGAGGCCCACGACATAGGACTGGTGAACCGCATAGTCCCCACAGGCACGGCGCTGGGCAATGCTCTCGAGCTGGCCACGTGCCTGGCCAAGTTCCCACAACGAGCTCTTATCCACGATCGCAACTCGGTTTATTCGAGCGCTTTCGAGACGTCCAACTTCCACCAGGCAGTGCAGAACGAGGTGATGTACACTTCGCGGGAGATCATTGAGGACATGCAGAACGGCATCAAGTGGTTTAACCAGAGTAGGTTGCTCTGATCACTTCTATCTTAAAATATATAATGCTCTTTTTTTACAGCCTTCAAACCAGACACCACACACTCGTGGCTCAAGCGGGATCGTTCGATGGCCGATTGGGATGACGAGGAAGTGGCCGAGGCCGCTGCCCAGAAGGAGAAGTTGAAGCAAGAGCAGGAGGCTGCGTTGGCCGAGGCAGAGAAACAGAAACAGGCGGAAAAGGCCCAGAAAAAGTCAAAGAAGCCCGAAGAAAAGCCCGCCGAATGCGCCGATTTGAAAGATCCTAAAGACAAGCCAAAGGAAAAATAGTTGCGCCCTTAAATGATACAAAATTAACTGTTCCAAATCATACACACTTTAACTCTGTACATAACCCCTCACTTGTAGCAGTTTCAAACTGAGCCATTCGACCTGTTAACTTATTCAAATACATTACTGTAAACCAAATCAAGTGCTTAAATCAGCTTTCTTACTATTTGTCTCTTAAGTAGTGACATTATATTTGGTTATTAATTATTAATTAGAGAGAGAACTGGTCTGTTCAGTATAAGTTTTATAGCGTTCTTGTCTCGTTTGAAGTAAAGATATTTCTCTTTGCAGACTTTGTCAACTCAATTTATTCCCTGACAGCAATAATCTATGTAAATCAGTGGCCTCTGTAGGCTGTAACTTAAAATATATACAAGGAAATTAGTGAATTGAATTGACTGAATGCTAATGAAAAAAACTAATTTCATTCCGTTCCGGTTTCCGGTTTTCCATTTAATGTCACTTAAATCACCTGTTGAGTTGTTGAGTTTAACATTGTTAAGTATTTCGGAATTCGAAAAATTACATATACTGCGTCTATTTCCTGTAATGACATGTGCATGAGACGAAGAATGTTTCGGAATTAAGTCAGTGCTTTAAACTCAAATGCCTTAAATAAAAATACAGTAACTATTTTTATTGGTGACAAAAGGACTGTTAAATAAATAAAAAAGCGAAAGGTTTCTTTTTCTAGTTTATATTTAATTTACCTATTTAATTTTTTTGTTATCAGACCAAAAATTCACCAATTCGATTCGACTTGGACCGCCATAAAGTCATATGATTAATTTTATAAGTCTAGACATGGTCCAAAACACGTCAGGTGAACTTTGAGTCATTTAAACTTGCTTTTGTTTTAATTAGTTCAATATTACGTATATATGTATATAAAAACAAAAGTCATCCCTATAATTTTCACTTAGTTTTCACATGCATTGAGATTATAATCGTGAGGATGATCATTTTTTTACCCTCGTTACCGAATGGGTGAATAAAGATGTTTATATAAAAAATATATAATTTATTAATTATAATATATAAATCATTTTAAATAAAACTTAACGTATTCGAACTTACTGCATTTTATTTAATTATTTATACAAATTTGATTAATATTTATTTAATTAGATATATATATAAGCTCTAACTGCACAATTTTAAATATTTTTTATTGCACGTAAATCTTAGTAAGTGGAGATAATCAAGGGTTAATGATAATGAAATTATAAGGAAACGCACTGATAGATTTTTGTATCTGATAAGCAAGGAACTTGTTAGATTGTGTAAATGTTTCTTTTTATATGACACATTACCCTCTTGGGACAGTTCTACTACAGCAACTGCGGAAAGCAGTCGAGCAAACACCTGAAACAAACGAGATTGTTTCTTGCGGGGCTTTATCAATAAATTATTTAATTAACTTAAAAAGTGAGTGACAAAAGTTGTAAAGTTAAATGAACACCTAAAAGCAATGCATTAGAAATGGTGTTAAAAAAATGTGTGGAATGGAGTTGTTTTTGATATCAGTGAGAAATCTAAAGGACAATATTTAAAGTTCTATAATAATTAAGGAACCATTAAATTAGTCTTTATACTGGCTAAAATTATGGCATTTCAATTGGACAAGGAACGCAAAACTAAAGTGGTAGTAAAATGTGTATGTAAAAATAGGTTATTAAAATGTCGCCCCAAAAATGCGAATATTAGAGGGCTTCTTAAGAGCATAATTTCGTCAAAAATGAAATTAAAGCCAATTGCCATATATTGTCGGATTCGGCGTTAAAATCTTAATTATTTGACAATAAAATATTTAAAACAACTGACAAAAAAAATTTGACCGATTTTTTTAAATTTTATAAGGGGTTACATCATTAAAATTATCAAAAATTGACAATAAATTTATTTTTCTAAATTTCTAAACTCAATATGCAGACTTATTAACCGAATAAAAACTAACACAGAAATGCTTTCCGACTTGAAATTAAGGCTGTTTTTGCTGAGTTATTGTTATTTTTATATCTGATTT
>VNKC01002423.1:0-114980 GCA_008042775.1 Drosophila pectinifera
GGTGGCTAATTTCATCATTCATTCTAAAAGCATGAATGCAGTTAGGATATATATTTAAAGGCAATACAAGTTCTGCATTTATTTTACTATAATTATTATTTAAGATTTGTTGATTTTATTATTTTTGAGTCACAATTAGACTTTTAAATTGAATGAAAGTGGGAGTGAGTATGGTATAAAAGTCAAAAGGAAGTCATCTGGGAGTAAGCATGACTCGGCAATGAATGGCGTTAGGATTAATGCCTGCCATATATTTAAAGGCAATACAAGAACTGCATTTATTACAATATAATTATTATATAAGATTTGATTATTGTAATATTATGAGTCACATTTAGACTTTTAAATTGATTGAAAATGGGACTGAGTATCGTATAAAAGTTAGCGCAGTTAGGTTGCTAATTTCATTAGTCACTAGTTAGGGCCCAATACAGAATGCAATTACCAATTACAAATTACAATGCTGCAATAGGTACTCCAGGAAGTAATCTGGGAGTAAGCATGAATGCAGTTAGGATATATATTTAAAGGCAATACAAGTTCTGCATTTATTTTAATACAATTATTATATAAGATTTGTTTATTGTATTATTATGAGTCACATTTAGACTCTTAAATTGTATGAAAGTGGGGGTGAGTATCGTATAAAAGTTGGCGCTGTTAGGTGGCTAATTTCATCATTCATTCTAAAAGCATGAATGCAGTTAGGATATATATTTAAAGGCAATACAAGACCTGAATTTATTTTAATATAATTATTATATAAGATTTGTTGATTGTAGTATTATGAGTCACATTTAGACTTTTAAATTGAATGAAAGTGGGAGTGAGTATCGTATAAAAGTTAGCGCAGTTAGGTGGCTAATTTCATTAGTCACTAGTTAGGGCCCAATACAGAATGCAATTACCAAATGCATGTGTGAGCGTTGGACACTTTGTTCGGGAATGTGTCTCCTAATCCCAGTGAAATTTACGCCAGCGGAAGGAAGGGACTTAGGCAGCGGCGACAGGACACAAGGATACAGAGGCAGGGCACAAATCCAAGTGCACTCGGCAGCTGCACATCTGTCCGTCGCAGGAGCGTCGAGTTGCGCTGAGTTGAGAGAGCGGAGAGAGCTCGTTCTCGAGCGACAGGACGACAGGACGACAGGGTTCGGGTGTCGCTTCGGCTGGTCCTGGCGCTCGGGTCGTTGTTCCGATTCCACGGCGTTCCCTCGGAGCAAAGCGGTTGGCTGGCCATGTCGACAGTTGTTGTTTTGACAGCGTGCGGTTCGGACGTCGGGTTACTTCGCCTCCGCTCCTCTACCAAAAAGAGGCGCCAAAACCACTCAATTGACTCATATTCTACCAACCCAAATTGGGCAGGAAACTGCCACAGCTATATCGATATTTCGGGAGAGCGGAGAAAGCAAACACTCGGTGCCCCGATCCGCGAGTGTACCGGATATATTCTCAATCGATCGTGGGAAGAGTGGGAACGGGCAGCGCCGGCTGCTCCCTTCAGTCTCGTCGCTCTCAAACACCCCTGGCCGCTAGGTTCCTGGTGTCGCGTGTGCCGCCAGCTACAAACTACAAGCTACACTCTACAGAATACAATATATACCAATATATACCTACGAGTGGCACGCTACCAGGTGTGCACTAGTGTGCGCCTTGGACTTGGCCGATTCTTTTGGTTTCTGGCGTTTCGGTTTTGTTTTGCTGCAGCCATTCGGCGGCGAAGATTCCCATTCCCATCACCACGTTGCGCCACAGCTGTCATCCCGTCATCCCGTCATCCCGGAGCTCGCCAAATGACGCCCGACCACAGTTGATTGGAAATCAGCGCGCCACATAGTTTGTCCCCTGGAAGTATCAGCCCATCTCGCAGCATGTCCGCGATTAGTAGTCGCAACCAGAAAATGGAACAGCAGGTAAGAGTTGCTAACCTTTCTCCAGAAAATAATACTCACAAAAGTTGTAAGTAGAAGAAGTTTATGGAGTCGTAGTTGCCGGGGCAATACTCCCATACTTCTGGGAGTTAAATAAAATAAAATCGAATATTTTTTCACCAGCGACTTGGATTTTCAGTGGTCCTTAGGACGAGCCACTTGAACAGCATGATGATGATCTTTCTCTGCTATTTCGTGCTCAGAAAAATTAAATTTCACAATGCTTAAAGCACATTTTTTAGGGGTTCGTAATCAGATTTAAGTATAGCAAAAATTTGTGGTACAAATGTCGACGTTTTTACTTGAGCCAAGTTGAGTTTGTTGTAGAGTGTATATTGAAATTACAAAAGGTGTCTTTAGATCAGATTCGTTCCTTTAGGTAAAAGATTAGGAAGGTGCTTTTAAGTTTAGAAAGTTGTAATATGTAAACAAAGAAAGCTGTAATATGTAAATGATAATAGATATTCCGATATTCAGTATCTTAGGGGTATCCAAATTTAGGACGAATCATCATTTGAACAAAAGTCATATCTCTATTTGATCCCCACTTCATGTGCCGCGAACGGTCAGAAGGGGTGCCCAAAACTCCGCTGCCATCTCTGTAGTCGAAGTATTGAGCGTTTAGATGGCTACAAAATAAAAAATAATTAAATATTGATTACAAATAATAATAATAATAATAATAATAATAATAATAATAATAAAGGAATAGATAATGAGTCTCAAACCGAGATGAAAATATCAATATAAATTCAAGGTAATTCAAGAAACTATTTCTTTAAATAAAATAGACTGTAAAGTTTAAATATAAGCTGATAGATTCAAAGCTTAAAGATAAACTTTATACAAATTATGATCTAAAAAAAGGCGTGATCTTAAAATAGCTCAAAAAATGTCGTGGGTAGATCTTGCTCTTAAGGACCTTCCCTAAAAATACATATATGTAAATGAGCGTCACTCTGGCGTCATACCTGTCCAAGCAGTCCTTGAACCACCAAGCACCTAGATTGAACTGGGCACAGTGCGTTTCCCGAGAGACATCATTATCCCGATCAAATGTGGAGAACGCTTGGCCCTTGTGGTAAGCCAGCCCGTCGCCGGCGGTGCCGGAGTAGCTGCCCAGGACCTTCAGGCTGAACTTCTCTGACTCACTGCCAATGACGAACTCGTCGTATTTGGCGAAGTTTGCCTCTCCGTGGCGGTTTCTCATGTAGACGTACAGCTCGAAAGGCTGGAACGCTGTCAGCAGATGCAGTTTTTCTAGGCCTATGAAGAAGTCGCCGCTTAGGCTGCCAAATCCCGCCTTGTATTCGCTCCAGTCGCGGTAGAAGTTGACCCGACCGTCCCGACGCCTCTGAATGACTAACCAGCCCAGGCCGGCCAGCTCAGAGTCGCAGAGGACCGGGAAAGCCTGGTGTCCCGGCACCTGGACAATCACGCTCGCGTTCTGGTTGTTCCGGATCATGCATGAAGTGGGGTAGGTGCCCTTATCGCCCTGGAAGATTGCCTCCCTCGCCTGCTGTAGTGACTCCCGGCAGGCATCCAATCTGATAGATAATAGAGATTAACACTAATCGACTGATCGACTGATTGACTCTCCGTGTAATACTCACTCGTGCAAAAGGTTATCAACAGAGGCTACTCCTGAAAGGAGAATGAAAGGTCACCCTCTGCGGTCTACGCGGGATTCTTAGCTCACCTGCTGCACCTGAACGGAGGTCATCGCCTCACCTGCCGCCGCGGATATGCACAGCGATGCGAAAGCCACAAGGGCTGAGTAAACACCTGCGGAGTCCATTAACGATTTTGCTGGGAGGAGATGAGGAGAGAGGAGGCCGTGTTCCACACAGATCGCCCTGCCGACACTAACTGCTCTCAGTGGAGCTGTTGACCGAGCTTATATGGGACCCAAGCCGATAAGACCTATTTGTGTCGATCAAATCATGGGAAGTACCCTAGTCTGGTTGAAAGCTTTCTAAACATGTGGCCAGAGACTGAAAAATATGTGTACATATGGGGGATTCGAATATTTATTTTTGTTACCAATATGGAGCAGCTTGTACCTTCCAGTGAGTGTATAGAACATCCCATTTAGGCGGACAAATATGCCTTACAGATGCCTTTGGAACGACGGGAACAAGAAGGTTTTCCTTTGAGCATTTAACTGCTACTATTATATTATATACACTATATTACAGTACATATATTTTATTATGTATATTACTATATCATACGAATGCTGCGTATGGATAGAGTTCAATCTCAAGTAGAGTTATCTGAAGTATGAGCTCAGCCTATTTCAGGGCTGAAGACATACTTAAAGAAGTATTTCATTTCGGGCCATGGCATGCCAACAATTCCATTCTCCCAATACCAAGTCTCTCTTATAACCTGCACAGTCCAAAGCAATCCTTCAGATACATTTGCTGGCCCTCCAACCGCAAATCTGACCGCACCAAGAGGCAAGAGCCACCCCGGTGCCTCACCACCTTTTCCGAGTCGTTTTGTTGTGCCCAGTCCTTGGTGGCCACCTGGCCGCATGTTGCCCGAGCAACGAGGTCCAAATAAATCGAAGCCGAACTCCGAAGGCTTCCGGGAGTGTGGCTTGGGTGGTGCACTGCCTGCAGCCCGCAGGGACTGTCATTGTCCCTAATTATGTTGGCGGCACAAATCGAACCACTTCGATGTGGTTGCCAAGTGGGAAGTTGCAGGTCCTTCACGTTGGTTCGATTTCTGTCGTCCTGGCTTATAAAACATGCAAGAGCTTTTCACGGCTCGCCGAGGCTCCTTAATGGCAGGACATCACGAAAGCATAATTCCAAGCTAGAACAAATGTTCGGTTTCATTTCAACAGAAATGTATTGAAACTTAATGCTATTATTCGGTCAAATGCCCAGCTGGAAACGCATTCCAAGATTGGCCAGCTTTTGCATTAATATCCCTACAGCTAAGCTTCAGATATTAATATTAATTTGGAAGGAGCAGTCATGCAGAAGCATAACATCTTGGGAAGGCGATGCATACGCCATTCATCTCTCTGGACAATCGCTTGGGCAATTCTGTTGAGTTGAAATAAACCCAAATTTATTTCGGCCATAAAAACGAAAGGGGCCACAAAGTGAAAGGAGGCCTGGAGCCAATTTGCACTTGGCATAAATCAACAGGAAGATATATGGCCGTCAAGTCATAAAGCGGTCGCTAAATATACACAAAGGATTAATGAAGACTTGGGCCTGGACTCCCCCGGACTGGTTGTTGTTTGGGTCCTGGGTAACTACGGGCAACTGTCACAGCCACGCACACATCGTCACACCGCCAGTACACCCAGGACACAGACAGACAGCCAACTGGAAATATGAACAAAACGAGTGGTTAGTATTTAGTATTGTTTTCATGCTTGCCGTCGCCCATGGAGCACCATTAACCGAGGAGCTCGCAAAATCGATGGCAGTCCGCGCCAAGTTCTTGGGACGGCGGCGCACTAAGCCACAGGATAATGCGGAGTACTAAGTCCTTCAATTGCTCTCGCCCCTCCCCCCCTCTCATGTGAGCATAATGTTCGATTTCCCCAAAACTTTCCTCGCACTTTCCCTCACACGACCCCCGATAAATACGCCAGCCCGGAGCGGATATGACGCACCGCCTTCACTTTCTAAATATGCATGCACATTAGGGTGAGCCTGTGGAATTAGATACTGGGATATGAAAACATTTGAAAAGCTCTCTAAGAAGTGCAAGGATTCAAGCAATACAAAAACTAACGAGCAGTTAGTTAATAATTTGCGGCTTACTTTTAGGCACCTTCCTATATTAGTTCCAATAAGCCGAGATTTCTGCGGCACCCCTGGTTATTTCATCTAAGCCAGTTATCTTAAGTACTGCAGAAGCTAAGAAAATGGCTAACAAATTGAAAGCTGATATCTATATCTACATATTGTGTTTATATCCTTTTCTATGGTTTGAAAGTTCTAATATAATAATGTGATAATGCTTAGGGAATGGCTACCAAATTGAAAGCTTATATCTATATCTACCTATTGCGTCTATATCCTTTTCTATGGTTTGGGTTACTTAATAATTTGCGGCTTACTCTTAGATACCTTCCTATTTTACTTCCAATAAACCGAGATTTCTGGTTAATTTCACCAAAGCCAGTTATGTTAAGTACTGCAGAAGCTAAGAAAATGGCTAACAAATTGAAAGCATATATCTATATCTACCTATTGCGTCTATATTCCTTTCTAAGGCTTGAAAATTCTAATATAATAATGTGATACTACTGATACTGTTAAGGAGTTTATTGCCTTCAATTTCACTTACATCTTAGGTCCACCCCAGTGGTTTTGCGTGCCGTCACTTGACTTACGGCCTTTTGCCTTTGTTCCTAGCCTGTAATTTGGGCTCTGTTGCTTTCGGCCAGAGGTTCTTGACCCAACGGGAGCGAAATCGAATCGAATCGAAATGCAAACAAACTTCTCGAGTGTCAGTCGTCGAAGTCAGAGGCTTCAATATTTAATATGACCAGAAGCTGGATGGGACAGGGTATAAGATGCGCATTTAGGCCCGTCATTAGGAGCTGATTGAGTGCTTTTGTGAAAGCTTTTCAAAGGCAATATCCGGCGCCTCGGAAATAAAATACTCGCAAAAATTCCAACTTTTCCGAACTGTAAAATGGAGAATTTAATGCCGTTTTGCCGCAACTATTTGACGAGCAATTTCGTGGGAAATCCCCCGGCTCACCTTTACATTATGGTGCTTCGGCGGATTCTCCTGTTCCTCCCCCAAGGCCGAGTAAGTAGGCAAGGCCGCAAACGCCCAGCGATGTTTGTATAATTCATGGCCAGCTCTTTGGGAACTGTTCGCACCTAAGCGCCCTAATCCAGGACGATTTTCGCAGAATATTTCTCAAAGAGCAACAGGCAGCGGAGGGGACTCCATGATGAAAGGAAACCACGCATTGAAACGGAGCCCGGACTAAGCCAAAATACTCGGGTTGCCTAAAAAGCAATTCATTTTCAATAAGAGCACACAAATTCGGACACATACTAATAGCCGGCAATAAATTGCTGGGTGAAAGCTTTCATAGCCGTGTGCCTTTTCAGCAGCTCCCATTTCAGTTTGTGCTGCTGCCACTTTTAGTTGACTGAAACTGCAGTTGGCAGTGGCCAGTTGACCAAGCGGCAGACTCCAGTTTCACCTCACATCCTGCACTGCAAACTTTGGGCCCTGGGTCGTTGGAGACAGGCCCTCGACGTCAGGTTTAGCATTTAAGTGGGGAATCCCCAGATAATAGTGAATATTTCTTGGGTTGACAGAAATGGGTGTCAGAGGTGGGTTAAGTTTTGTGCTGTGTGGATTTTGACTTTATTTATATAAAGCCTTGAAGGTTTTCAGTTTCACACGAAGATAGCCAATTTAAGAAGATATTTCTATAGGTTTTTTAATACCTTTGGTATGACAGCATTCTAGCGACTTATTACTTAACGTAAGCCATATATTCTCTATACAAGAGATATAAACAAAATTGTGATTTCTTTTGATTATAAGAAATGTGTACTGTATAGTGCACAAACTGATTTCATTTGCAGATTCCATTAATTGCCAATTGACGGCTGCCATAGCCAGGCAACTTGATTCAATTTATCAGACTCAGAGTTCCTGCGGCACCGCCAGTCACACCAGCAAAAGTTGTGCATATGCAGCAGCCAAGGAGCAGGAGCAGGAGCAGCAGCAGCAGCAGGAGCAGAAGCAGGAGCAACAGCAGGACCTGGAACTTGCTGCATTTTGTTGCAAATTAATTACAACCCAGGGAGCTGCAAACTTTTGGCTCTCTCTTCGCAACCTGGCTGTTGTGGTATTCAGCGAATATTTCCAGGCTAAACAATTTGTTTTCATTACGAATATGAATAAATCTGATTTAATTGGCAAACTTGTGGTGGAGCATTGCTAGAGGCTTAAATATGTGACAGTTGTCAACAAATTGCTGGTCTTGTTAACGCAAATATTCTGTATTCAATCAGCAGACAGACACTATAAATGAGACATGTTTTAATAAATAAATATGCATTGTCCGTTCAAGTAGGTATTTCCAATATAATTATAAATATATATATATAATAATAAATAAGCCTATTAAGACTTTAAAAGCTTTCGGTCAGGAGGGGATTTGAGGCCACGTAAAGTAATAATATAATATATAATAATATAATTATAAATATATATATAATAATAAATATGCCTATTAAGACAATATAAGCTTTCTGTCAGGAGGGGTTTTGAGACCACGTAAAGCAAGTAGTTTTCACAATTTTCTCATTAAAACTTCTTAGAATGTTTCTTGTAATATTATAAAAATATATTATAAAATATATAAGGTTACCCAGTGCCCAGATTATTTATATCTAACAGAACAACTGCTTAAATCGAAGAATTATAGAGAACTGTGTTAGCCTGAAAGTTAGTTTCATAGTTGAAGTGATATTTCCCTGTGTAGGGAAAAACGAGCAAAAAGCAAAAATGCCTTTAATCGCCTTTTGCACATCGGTGGTGTTTTGTGGTCGGCTGTCCCACCTGTGGTTTGCTGTCCCACCTGTGGTTTGCTGTGGTTGCAGCGGCGGAAGCTGCAGCTGACAGTGGGTAGAGCTCACGTCACTGATTAAGTGGTCGGGCGGTCTGTGGCTTATCCTTTATCCTTTTGCAAGTGGAGAGCACTCCGGGCGGGGTGCCGTCCTGGCTGGGCAATCAACGAGGCCATTAGTCCCTAGGCCGGCTCCATTTGTATTCAGGGAGCGACTTTGGCCGGAATATGATTCTGCTTCTGATTCGGCCAAATGTTGTCGCCAAGTAATTTATGTGTCGTACTGGCCGAATTGTTTATGTGCCGCCTGATCTAATATTAATGTGCATTCCGTTTGACGGCCACAGTGGGGCGGGTATTTATTGTTATTGGTTCTTTTCAATTGGAAACTAATTAGGCCAGATATCTGCAGACTCAATTAAAATGCATAAAGGCGGCTGGAGTGATGCGGCTTTGCGG
Organism: Drosophila pectinifera; assembly: GCA_008042775.1. NCBI lineage: Eukaryota > Metazoa > Arthropoda > Insecta > Diptera > Drosophilidae > Drosophila > Drosophila pectinifera. The sequence goes on from VNKC01002423.1 coordinate 8,968, forward strand.
GGCATTTGCATAAGCCATGAATGGTAATTGGGAAATTATGACAAGTGCCACGGCAATTGGTAAAATCCAATAAAGGATTTTGCCCAAGTACGGATACGATTGCGAAGGACATTAGTCGAGTAAGGGCAGGGAGCGGTGGAAGAGGCGAAGGAAGCGTTAATGCAAATGGCTTACTTAATATCGCTCCGTGAGGAAGAGGAAGTCGTTGTCCTCGGTCCCTCGACGCCGACTTACTTTGCTTTATTACAAAATCATACTTCCCCTGCGCCGTCCTTTCGAGTGTCTCCTTAGCCTTGTCCTGACAGCAGCTGGGGGCGCCGAGGGGACTGGACGGTGTCCTGCCCATTTGCCATTCACTCAACTGAGATTTTTCGCATTTCAGTGAGGGTCCTCCTCGCCGCGTTCCTTCGCTGCCAGCTGCCTGGGAATGAAAATGTCCGAATGGACCTTAATAGCCAGATTATTCCTTGTTGCCATCTTGCACGACTCGTCAGAGTTATGACACCCGCCTCCTGCGCCTGGCCGGAGATTAAGACTTTCAAGTGACTTGGCTGCATGAGAAACTGCTGCAAGCCCAATTGAGCCCGGCTCGGCTGGAAGGGGCCAGCGGAAGCCATCCACTTCAATTTGCATTTAAATCGGGCATTTAAAGCCCGCCCCACCAGAAACAGCAAATCCAATCACTCCTGAGTTTGCTTCTGTTGCGACGACTTCTGCAATATTTATGGCACTTTCCAGCTCTCATCCGGAGGCAGCCCCCAGGGTCTGAGTGTGCGAAGCTGTCAAGCAAATATCTGTATTTATTCAATTTGATTTACGTTTATTTTGCAAATGAATTGCCAAGTGCAGACGTCTCCACCTGGCCAAGGGGGACCTGTCCCGCGAACTGGCTGAGCATCCCTCGCAGGGGCGAGGCATCCCGCCCTTGAAATGGACAGCCAGCGGAATTGTAAGTTAATTAATTCGGCTTCATCATACGCCCTGTTGCCCCCAACACCCCGCGAGAGAGACGGCGCTGTCCCTCATTAGAAATTTAATTAAGGGCAGCGTGTAAAAATCATATAAAAATAGAGCTTCCTTTGAGAACTAAACTCCTCTTCACGCGCTGTGTTCCCTGCGAAGTTTCGGTTTACGACAGCCCTTTTAGTGTCTGCTCAATAAACAGGATATAATTGGTGAAAAGTTTTATTTATTTATATAAAACTTAGTTGGCTTCCTCATTAGAAATTTAATTTAAAAAATAATTAATTGTAGAAATCATTAAAAATAGAGCTTCCTTTAGGTAATTAAATTCCGAAGTTTCGGTTTACGGCAGCCCTTTTAGTGTCTGCTCAATAAAAAGAAAATAATTGGTGAAAAACGCTATTTATTTATATTAAACCAAGTTGGCTTGCTAATTAGAAATTTAATTAATAAAATAATTAATTGTAGAAATCATTAAAAATAGAGCTTCCTTCAGGTAATTAAATTCCGAAGTTTCGGTTTACGGCAGCCCTTTTAGTGTCTGCTCAATAAACAGGAAAGAATTATTGAAAAGTTTTATTTATTTATATAAAACTGAGTTGGATTGCTCATTAGAAATATAATTAAAAGCGTGTAAAAATGATATAAAAATAGAGCTTCCTTTAGGTAATTAAATTCCGAAGTTTCGGTTTACGGCAGCCCTTTTAGTGTCTGCTCAATAAACAGGAAATAATTGGTGAAAAACGCTATTTATTTATATAAAAACGAGTTGGCTTGCTCATTAGAAATATAATTAATATGACCAGACAGCCCCTTTAGTGTCTGCTCAATAAACAGGAAATAAATGGTGAAAAAAGCTATTTATTTATATAAAAAAAAAAAAAAAATTTATTTAAAAAATAGTTAATTGTAAAAATCATGTAAATATAGAGCTTCCTTTAGGTAATTAAGTTCCAAAGTTTCGTATTAAGGTAGCCCCTTTAGTGGCTGTTCAATAAACAGGAAATAATTGGCGAAAAACGCTATTTATTTATATAAAACCCAGTTGGTTTGCTCATTAGAAATATAATTATAAAAATAATTAATTGTAAAAGTCAAATAAAAATAGAACTTCCTTTAATTAAGTTCCTCTTCGCGCGCGAAGTTTCGGATTAAGGCAGCACCTTTAATGTTTGCTCAATAAACAGGAAATAATTGGTGAAAAGAGCTATTTATTTATGTAAAACCATTCCATTTACTATTACTATGCAGCTCTTGGCCAGCTTCAGTTTGCAAATCCATTTTAATTATAGTCTGCCGGGGACAAAGCCCTGCTAATCATTTTCGCTGTGAAAAATCTGATGAATATTCTTCTCCCTTTGCTGAGCAGCCAGTTGGTGTACAAACTATATATTCTGATCAGTGTTTATTTTCCAAATCGAGTCATCACGGCAGCCATAAAACATTTATTGCTCTCGACTTTTCGGCGCTGGGGGCGGGCATTGAAAATAAAAAATGGAGGGGACACAGCTGTGGGCCGGGGGCGGGCGTGGTGAATGGAAATAAACGGAAAACATAAAAGAGGAAAATCATTGAGCGACTGCAGGACACGACTTGCGTCCCCCTTGCGGCTGCCTATTTCCCGCCGGCTGGCCTGGCTCATCCGCTGCATTTGGCTTTAAGCTCCCCTTAATTACACTTTCAGCGCCACTTTCTCTCCGGAGATTTGAGCCGCGCAATTCCGGGCGTCGGCTACGAGCTGTCGACACCCGTAATGGGCTTCCCTCGAGCTGGGAAAGCTGGAAAAGCTGGAAAAGCTGAAAAGGCTTGCCGAGCTGTTAAAACGCTGTACGTTTCAGCTTTCAGACAAAACGAAATACGCCTCCGTACATTTATGGAGTGTTGGTGGTCTTTCCGGTCAGTAACTTTTGATTGCCCCTCGAAGTATGCAACAATTAACTCGCCTCAAGTGCTCCATCTTGGGTAGCTCCTGCCCCTGCCACCCCCTGTCCCACTGCATCCCACTCCGAGTTCCCGCCGGCAGAGGCCCGCGGCCCTCGTTAGCGGCTTGCGGCTCGCCCCGCGCCCCGCGCCCTGCCCATTTCCCATTTGCGGCCAGCGTCTGATTTTGATTGTTTGCCTGGACCCGGGCCCGGTCCCCATCCCCTCCTCTCCGCCAAGGACACAGCCCCTGCTGGCAGCTAATTGCGGTTAACCTTAAAGCGGCTGAAAGCGCAAACTTTGTGTCGACTCTACCCCGCCGCTTCCCCCTTAAATGCCACCTCAGAACCCATATTCCCTGGCCTAATTAGTGGCCGAGGTTTGTTTTATTGCTTCCATTGAGACGACCACTGCTGAGCTTCAATTTCGTTGGATGAGAAATCGCGGTGTTTGAACTGAGCAAACACCAATTAAAGCGGCTATATCTTCGCCGCTCCAGATGGGAAATGTAAATATTAAATGTTTCGAACGCAGCTTGCAAGCTTTACTTTGATACCCTCACAGAGGGAGTTACAGTTTCAATAGGATACTTGCAACGCAGCATCAGAAGCTTGGTCGATCTAGTCAGCCCCTTTTACGCTTAGAGTTAGTTCTCAGCTTTAGAACTATCTGGATGAAACGTATCTTGTTTATTGTGCAACTACTAAGACTATACCCTGAACATGTCATGGGAACAATTGTAAGGTAATAATAAAATAATTAAGTTACGTTCAGAATATATTTCGGCTGCTTATCGGCAACCGTCTTCAGGGAAACTATACAAAACCATATATACAATTAATACTATTAATCAATTGAACTATAAATAGTACAAACATTGATAGTTTAATAAACATAGAGACATATATTATATTTTACATTGTCTGGGCCATTTTGCTCCATAAATGTCTATATAAGTAAGATTTTAAGTAAATTGTATTCAAATCTGACCGAATGATTGGTAAATTTAAATCACAATTAAGGAAAATCGTCTCTATCCCTGCCTCTGTGTTTTATGTATTTTATTTTATTTATTTAGGACGACTACATCTTAAAGCTCTAATAGGAACTGAGAGGGCATATATACTGCAGCTTCCTGAAATTAGCCTTCTTTCTTGTTTTAAAACTAATTATGTGAAGTTTACGTGCTCTGAATAATGAATAACTGAAAAGAATTTGGAACGAAGAAGCCCTGGTATTATTAAAATTTAAAATCTGCTGAGATACTGAGATACAAAGCAATCGAATTTGCATTATTTTATCTACTTCTGAAATAATACTATTAAATTGGGACAGCTTAAATAGAAGAACTGCCAAGGAGGCTTTAATCTTAGGAGAATACATGAGTTGGAATATGTAATTTAATACAATGAATCCTTGTATATTTAATACCGGTAATTTTCTTACTGCTTAAGTTTAACCAATATCAAATTCTGCAAGAATTAAATGACTGCGAATCCAATACATTTTACGAGTTTAAAATAACGATTTCTTCTGAGGAATTTGTTGGTCATATTTTTTCCTGGAAAATAGAGTTGAGCTAATTGGCACTGAAAACTTTTCTGTCAGACTTAATTTAACAAAATCACTAGCTTCAAATTCAGGTTATTCATGTTTTATAGGAAATCAAAAGTAGTTTTAGCTCCAATTTCCCCCAACCTTCGATGAAGAAAATTTCTTGAATTCTTTCGAAATGACAGCCATTGCCAAGGACCTCTCAAGCGACTCAAGTCTAGCATTAAGTGAGAATGTGTGTAGTCCTTCCAGGAACCGAGGAAAGTGGTCAAGGCGCGTCCTCAACTTTCACCTTAATTACAGCAACCGCAGGGGGAAGGCAGAAAGTTAGACAAAGCTCCTTCGTCCTTCGACTCATTGAAATTGGAACGCGGTCTGTCAACTTGGAAAAATCGAAGGTACCACATGTGGGTGAGGGAGGAGTGAGGAGTGCCGCGAACCGTCACTGAAATGGGAACTCGTCCCGCTGGCACTTCCAGTTGGCAACCAGGTAGCCAATGTTCTCGTCAGCCATTCATTCATTCACTCATTCATCCATTCACTCATACATCCATTCACTCATTCATCCAGTCAGCCGGGCATATCAGCGATCAGGTGGCATTAGCTGGGTTAGTGTTAGGCTCCTCATAACCCATAGTTCACCCCTTTCCCGAACCCCTAGACCCCCATTTTGCACCTGTAGTTTACTCAGGTCTCTGACAACCTTTGGTGCTCTGACTGTGTGGGCGTGTCTATTGGTTTTTGGGGGGTTGATAGGTTTAGTCACAATAATAAGTGTTTTTTTTTTCCTACTTAGGCTGTTAAGAGAGCCTGAGGATTTCAAATCAATAAGAATTATATCTGCGATTGGTACTAGTCCTTTCACCTTATCTACAATGAATTTGAGGGTATTTATTAATTGATTTCGAATCCATGGCTTAAATGAGTTTGAGGGTATTTATTAATTGATTTCGAATCCTGTCCATTCCTTGTTAGCCTCTTGGAAGCTCAGAGTAATTTCTTCCGTAGAGAGCCAAAATTTCCATTGTTAAACTTGCTTCTTTATATATTTTGATACCTCTTTTATTTCCTCGTTTGAACTGTGACAGTTTTCAGCTGGTCCGAGTTTAATTCCCATGTGGCCCCCTTTTAACTACGACACTGTCTGTGTGTTTTTTATCGATTGTGTACCCCTCTCGTTTCTGTTTGTTCTGACACTGAACCGCAGGCGCAACAACAAAGCCTGGCATCAGAACGCCCCTGCCATGTCGCTCCACGTGTCGTATACGCGATTGCATTTCAATCAATCCCATTGCACTGTCCCCCCGCAGAAGGGTCTAATCCCTTTTTTATTCAGTTGCCACGGACAACGGCTTGACGTCACCACGGGGCTGGGTGCCCCTGGCAGGTGGCAGACAAAGGAACTCCAGATTTCCCATCGACGATGTCGATGTCGAATCGGAATTAATGATCCGCCAGTGACATACGACAATCATAATGTCCGATTGTCCCAGCTATTAATTCGGGCCCAAGGCGGCCGCCACAATTTGATGCGACGCAATTAATGGGGAAGTCATTTATTATGGAGAATCAATCGAGCAGTGTAATTAACCTGAATACTTTCACACGGAGATCCTGGCTGCCAATGACATTTGCATATTTTAATCGAATCGCGATGTTCCCTGCGTCGAATGTGAAGGCCTCCACTTCGCACGTCCTGCCAAGGTCGTGAACAGCGATTGGGAACTATTCAGAAATGAGATATCTCCTGCACACACAGGAGTCGGAGGGGGACGCATTGTCAGCGCCCCGTCTGCTATATACATATATAAGTGGGAAAATGTGCGGATGAAATGGCACATTGAGTTTCACTTTTAATGCGAACGGAAAGCATTCGCAGCCAGCCAACGACATGACAGCCCTTCGAGCGCGAGTCGAGCAGCTGTCGCAGCTGCAACATGCGATAGTTGCAACTTCTGCTGCAACTTGCGAGGAGTTTTATTGATAAAACTTTGCCGCAGCGGCGCTGGGCTCACTGTGCCAAGGCAACGTTATCCTTGCCCGGCTGCCTTCCCGTGTCCATGTATTTGCATGCCGAAGGAGCATCTGCGGCTGTGTGTGTGCGCGTGCTGGCAACTAATTCCGAGCCACCGCTCATCCTTGAGCCCATCAATCAAGTTTTATTTAAAATCGTTGTTTATCTGCAGCCTTACCTGCATGATTTATGGGAACTTATCGGCGCCCAGAGGCAGCCACGTTTTAATCCGGCTTATTAGCGTTGACATGCTTTAAGTCGCACAGTCCCTAGACGCAATTAAAATAATTACTGTCTGCTTAAAACTGTCGTCACTTGATGAATACCCCACAACTGCCACAGCCGCCGCTCTCAAGGATGTGTAGCCTGCAGATGAAAGGGAAACTTTTCCCATTCACGCGGCGCTCTCAAGGCAGCGAGCCCGCCTAAGTAGGCTGCAATTTTGCGCTCAAGTTTCGCCAGAACGAAGGGAAGGCGAAGCGGAAATGCAGCTGCTGCCGTCTCTGTCCTGGGCCATCAAGTGAATGTAAATACATCCCAGCGGTACTGAGACCATAATTAAATAACAATTGGCCAAATCCAGTTAAATCCCTGTCCGGTGGCTGTCCGGCGCACAAGGCCTTGTCATAATTGCAAGTAAATTAGCAAAGCCTGCCCCGGGGAACGTGGCTAAACGATTGAACCGAGGGCCGCATCCTCGCCCTCCTCTCCACCCCTTCACATGAATATTCAATCGAGGCATTTGGCCGACGACAGGCAGTATCCATGGGCATTAAATGTGTTCAATGTGCCGGCCCTTCTCCCGGGCTGGATGGAGGATTCCTCCTCGATTCCCTTGTGGCTCGTTGATGGCCCCATCCGTCCGGTCCCTCCGGACGTGGAAACTTTCATTCGCATTCGCATTCGCATTTGGATTCGCATCCGCATTGCCATTTCCCAGTTACCACAATCAAAGGCATTTATATTAAAAGTTCCAATTGCCTGTAGAATGCCAAAGCTGATTTTCCGCAGCCATCCTCTAAGCTGACTGACACACACATATGCAGTTGGTAAGCGTTTCGGGTTGCCGGAAAAGGGAATTCCTTTAGCGAAAAAAGGGGATGTACATGGTCTTTATATATATTCGGGCCAAAGCCGATTAACTTAAGAAGATGCGACAACATTTCTCTGGTGGCCTTGGGACAATAAGTTAGGATTTCATTGGTCAGGATGTTTTTCTCCAACGAAAAGTTGCAACTGTTAAAAAGGAAACACTGGGATTAGCTGACACGTAACCCAAATACAGAAGAACTTAATCAAAATTAAGTTGCCCCAGATACGTGAACTTGAGTGGAGTCTGCAAAAAACCTATATATCTCGGTTGCCATGCGGGTAACCCACATATAACTCTCTGCAGAATTAATTCCCCGCAGTTCCCTGTAATTTGTCACATGCTTTTTGCAGGAACTTTGTGTATATTTCACACAGTTTCCACAGCATCGTCACCTCAAGAAGCCCAGCTCCCAGCCCAGGTCCCAAGGGGGACCGCAGCTCTCCAACCCAGAGCCTCACCTCGGTTAACCTCGCACAGGAACTTTATCAGGCATTTTGGTATGCAACAGGAATATCCTGCGCTCAGATTTTGCAGTCGTTTTTATGAAAGCCAATTTATCTAGCCAGAAGGTAGGGAAAGTAATATCTCGTAAGTAGCAAATAAATATGTGCGGCTGTCAGGGGCAGGACCAGGGCGAGTGGGGGAATGCGTGACCGGAGGATTTCCATATTGAACCTGGGAAATAAGAACGGAGTCTGGAAAGAGCAAATAATGCAGGCAGGATGTTGGGAGAAGCGAGTATCCTTGTCTGTATGCAGAGATGCAAGGCATGTCCTTGTGCATGCTGGGCTCCATTTTATGGGCACACATAACAAGAGTTCTTAAAATGCCACACTTTTCGGGAACTTTAAGCTGGAACGACTGCAGACGTTCGCTCATTCGCCATTCACTTTGAAGCTCTGAAAAGCCGTGGAAAGTTGGCAAAATGGGCGAGACGACGGGTTAAGTGGGAAACAAAGGACTGGGAAATATTTTCAAGCCTTGTGCGGGAGATTTTCAGCATTTTACCTTGGTTTTTGGTCGGGCCCGTGGTCAACACTTTTATCCCATCAATGGCTTAAGGAGCACTTTAATTAATGAACATTTTTTCTTTCGCGGAACTTTTCAGTAAGTTGTAAGCTCTTTTTTGAAGCTTTATGAGCTGAGTCTAATAAAACTGGAAAAACTATTGAATAGTTGGAAGCAAGTTGCCTCGACACGGGATTTGGGCAAGAACAACGCTTCCCACAAACTTTTTCAATTTCACAATTTCATTTGCTTTTTATAACCCCAACAAAAGGCAAACTCGTTCAGCCCACATTCGTCTTAAAAATGCTATTTTTATTTTATTATTTCGTGCGCCAGATTATTCCCCCATTTTATTCTTGGTGCCTGCTATTAACTCTCTAACGCTCTAACTCTATATTTATAATTATTGCAGCAGGAGGGAGTTAAGAAAAGCTGGCTTTAATGGTTTAATGCGTTAATAATTTCCGAAGCAGTTTTCCCTTGCGGTTATTTCTGTGTGCAAAGTATGGAACCAGACTTAATGATTTTTCAAGGAACTGGCAGGACCTGCATACACCTAATATTCATTATTCCCATTATTCCATATTTGTGCTTCCCGAATGAACTGCGCCTGCTACAAGGCAGAGTCCAAAGTCCCTTCACCAAACAGGCCAAGTCCATTAATATTTGGATTGCCAGCACCTCCACAACTGCATCGGCCAGAGAGCACACTGAATGGAGCAGAATATTAGAGGACACTGGGAAAAACGGAGTAAATTCAACGCCCTATTACTATAGTGGGACTAAGAGGTCATAAGGTCTTCCACATTTTTAGCCAAGTGCATTACTCTCGTCGAATTGTATCTATAAATTGATATAATCTTATTGTATGTGAAGTCGATGATATAAAACCGTACATTTAAAAGTCAAGAAGGGAAGTTTTATTAAAAAGGAAGCATTCAATTGTTGTACCTATTATTTAGCTTTCATTGATAGAAAGAAGTATAGAATATCAGGCTAATTCCAAGGCCTTCTTCCTTTAAATATACCAATGATTTAGGTTTAATTGATAGAAATAATATATGTAATAATTACATTTGAATTAGCTTGATGTTCTATATCAAGCTAATTCCAAGCCAGGTCAAAATATGCCCAGTCCGAGGTGTGTTATTTCTTCCTTTAAATATACCTATTTTTTAGGTTTCATTGATAGAAATAATATATGTAATAATTAGATTTGAACATAGGACATCAAGCTAATTCCAAGCCAGGTCAAAATAGGCCCAGTCCGAAGTGTGGAATTTCTTCCTGTAAATATACCAATTATTTAGCATTCATTGATAGAAATAATATATGCAATAATTACAATTAAATATAGTATATCAGGCTAATTCCAAGGCAGGTCAAAATATGCCCAGTCCGAGGTGTGTTATTTCTTCCCTTAAATATATCAATTATTAAGGTTTCATTGATAGAAATAATATTTGTAATAATTACATTTAAATATAGGATATCAGGCAATTCAAAGGCAGGTCCAAATATGCCCAGTCCGAGGTGTGGTATTTCTTTCTGTAAATATACCTATTATTTAGGCTTCATTGATAGAAATAATATTTGTAATTATTACATTAGAATATAGTATATTAGGCAAATTCCAAATATGCCTAGACCCAGGTGTGTGGAATTTCTTCCTGTCTACCAACGACATACCCACGTCTGGGTGTTCGCATTCCCGTGGCAACAATAGCCAGGCAACGGACTCACTCGTCGCCACCTGCCAACTCCTTCTGTTTGCCCCGCACAAACAATGCTCCCCGAGCACTCGCCGGGGAACTTGGCACATCCGGGGAATCGGGAGCCGTCAAGACCGGTGGCCCCGGGCACACTGGGACATCGGATGGAGGACCCGCCAGGCGGACACCTGCCACAGTGGAAACTGATTTGACCTTTCTGCGGGGAGTGCGGCTCCTGGGTGTTTGCCCAATGTCCCGAAGTCCCGAAGTCCCGGGGCAGGTGCAGAAGCGTGAACGGGAGGTGGCTGAGTACAGGGCCGTGTGACCTAGTGCTAACGAGTGAACTCACTGGCTTTCTGTTCGTCAGCCTTCCCTGCCCTTCACCATCGCGGACACATGCCTTCCGACGCCCACAAATATGTAGAACAAAGGCCGGGATTCTCCCCGGGCTACATTACTTTGACTTCTCTGCACCGTGGCTTAGACATGGTCGGCTATAAAGCCATAAATTTGACTTGTAGTTCCATAAACCGATAAAGATAGAGATAATTAGCTAAGCTTTCAGCTCTTTTAAGGCAACATAAATGAATTAAGTTCATTCCGATAGGACAAGAGGACTACAGTTGTGCTGGACAAAGTCTAGGACTTCTTTTGGCATTATCTTCTTAGTTAAAGCATTCATTTTAATTATGATCCATGATGAAGGAATCAAATAATTCCATTACCAAATTTGGTTGATAGCAGGGTTTATTTATTTACCAGCATCTTCGGCTTACTAAATGCAGCTCATAGTTGTGTCCTTTAAAAGTAGAACAATTTAAAGCAAGGAAATAGCTCATAATTTAAATAAGATAAAAGCTTTAAGGATAAATAGATATATAAGTACAGATTGAGGAGTCGATAAGTTCGCCTTTAATGCGTCTTAAACCTGTGCTCAACATTGTGAAGCCCTTCAAAGGACTAAAAGCCTTCAAGAAATTTAACCCCTAAGCCAAAAAGAGTGCTAAGGATGCCTTTATTTTTGCAAAAATATCATCGCACATGACTCAATGTGGCTGCGTTGGCATCGCGATTGTTTTATATTCCTTTTCACTTGTTCAGGCACTTGCCCCTCGACGCATTTCGCTGCATACTCGCAGGATCTCACGCACACACACCCAGATTTGGGCTCACACACGGGGCACACTCGCAGGCTCGCACACAAAGCCGCAGTCAATGCCGCTCCTTGTTTCGTTTGTTGGCGCTTGTTATTATTCTTGTTATTGTTCGGAATTTGCATACAAAGGGGCTGCAAGGGGGAATTACACTAAAAACGTAACTAATTTGGGCCCGAGGATCTCACGCGTCTCAAATGTATTTTGTGGCAGGACTGCGGGTCCTTAAGTGGCGTTGTCGAGACCTAAAACTTTGTCACAAGGCTGTGAGCAAGCGAATTTGCACTTGTCAGGCCCCGAATACGGAAATCAAAGCACTTGCCAACAATATGGAGGGGAAGAGAAGGAAAGCAGGACGATGGCGGAGAAAGGACGCGGAACGAGGGACGAGCGCTTGGGGAAACCGCAGCAATTTCTTGGTCCCATTTGTTGCTTTGCCTTGCGGTTGGCCAACATACAACTGCAAACCGGACAAAGGAGACAGCTCAGAATGGCAGTTGGATGTATGCAGAAGGCGGAAGAAGTCACAGTAGAGCTGGCAAAGCCACCGATAGTATATAACTATATTATCGATATTATCGATTGTGCTTATTAAAGACCTGACTTTCTGCAAAACCAATCAATTTGAAAAATACCTTTACTAAGTCGATAACTTACAGGAAGAACTAATAACTACAACTTAGGAAATCAGTGGGAGGAGCCACAGTAGAACTGTCATCCACACCGAAAGTAAATGATAGTTCCAATAACTATATTATCGATATTATCGATTGTGCTTTTTAAAGACCTGACTTTCTGCAAAACCATTCAATTTGGAAAATACCATTACTAAGTCGATAACTTACAGGAAGAGCTAATAAGTACAACTTAGGAGTCAGTGAAAGGAGTCACAGTAGAGCTGGCACAGCCACCGATAGTATATAACTATATTATCGATATTATCAATTGTGCTTTTTAAAGACCTGACTTTCTGCAAAACCATTCAATTTGGAAAATACCTTTGCTAAGTCGATAACTCGCAGGAAGAGCTTATAACTGCAACTTAGGAAATCAGTGGAAGGAGTCACATTAGAGCTGGCACCGACACCGATAGTAAATTATAGTTTCAATAACTATATTATCGATTTTATCAATAACTATATTATCGATATTATTGATTGTGCTTTTTAAAGACCTGACTTTCTGCAGAAGCATTCAATTTGAAAAATACCTTTACTAAGTCGATAACTAATAGGAAGAGCTAATAACTACAACTTAGGAAGTCAGTGGAAGGAGTCACATTAGAGCTGGCACAGCTACCCATAGTAAATGATGGATTCAATAACTATATCGAAATACCTTTATTAAGTCAATAACCCACAGGAACAACTGATAACTACAAGTTAGTAAATCAGTGGTAGGAGTCACAGTAGAGCTGGCACAGCCACCGATAGTAAATGATAGTTTCAATAACTATATTATCGATATTATCGATTGTGCTTTTTAAAGACCTGACTTTCTGCAAAATCACTCAATTTGAAAAATACTTTTACCAAGTCGATAACTCGCAGGAAGAGCTAATAACTTTGGAAGTCAGTGAAAGGAGTAACATTAGAGCTTGCACAGCTGCCGATAGTAAATGATAGATGTAATAACTATATTATCGATATTATCGATTAAGCTTTTGAAAGAAAACCATTCAATTTGAAAAATACCTTTATTAAGTCGATAACTCACAAGAAGAGCTTTTAACTAGAAGTTAGTAAAACAGTGGGAGGAGTCACAGTAGAGCTGGCATCAACACCGATTGTAAATGATATTTTCAATATCGATTATGCTTTTTAAAGACTTAACCCTGCCTTTCTTCAAAACTATTCAATTTCAAATACCTTTACTAGTGGATAACTCACAGGAAGAGATAATAACTACAACTAAGTAAACCAGTGGACATATTTTCTCAACTGTGATAAATTTAAAATATCTTGTATTATTCCTTCAACCAATTTAGGTCCGATGCTCTCTCAATGTTCTGCCAGCTCTAATGTTAATATGTCCGTAAACATTCGTATCCTTGGCAAATTGAGTGTGGGTTTTTTGTGGTCATCTTCTGTGGTCATCTTTCCTAAACCAAATGAGTTCGGTCAATGGATCCCAGAATTAACTTGTTTCCCAGTGGAGCCGGAAATTGAATTCACCTGGCCTTAAACGCCAGGGTCCCAAGCGGACAAGAGAAAAAATAAGAGCACGGCAGACCCATAACATTTTTAAAGCTAGTCAATATTGGATGCCCGGTTCAGTCATGTGTTATTCTATTTGGAAACCAAACAAACACATACTAAATGTTCGGAAAACCAATCTAAAGCTGAAAGCTTTGGAAATGTTCGCAGCCGGAAGTCGGTCTTCGCATAGCTTAATACAAAATTTGATGTGCATTTGAAATTTTTGTTTCTGTTTATTTTGTTTCCACATCCATTTTTCAAGACCCTGAATGGGGAATGGAGAATGGGGATACTTATTATTAAAGCCAACATTTTAAGGCCGCTGACTAACCGCAATATCCCGCTCCAGCCTCACTCTGTGAATGAACCCGATGCCAAGCACTATTTGTAAGGACTTGTCTCTATAACTTGTATAGCTACAAATGACTGAGCATTTTGTTTCGTTGCCAAACCCGTGAGCCCATGTCCGCAAGCTCTTTATCCAATTTCGGGAACCCATTTGGGATGTTGTCTCCATTGTGCGGACCCGACACGAGCCCGGCTTATGGCTTAATGAAGCGAGCACGTAAATGGATGTCAATAGGGCCAAAACCAACACGAGCAGGTCGAGGAAGGGGGTCAAAGCAGCAGCAAGGCGAAAGCTGTTATGATGATGCCCCTCGTAATAGTTTTCACGCAGTTCCAGTTCCGTGCCCCGCTCTGCAGGGGTTAATGGCCGGATCGTGGATACATCCAAGCTGTTGCTATTGTCTGTTGACCAGGCTGAAAATTGATGAGCATTTTTCCAGCCCATCGGCTATTAAACTTGGTGTGGGTGCGTGGGTACATGCAGAGGGGTAAGCAGCTCCTTCTACAAAGGTTTTAAGCTATTACAAGGACCTGCACTGGCCCGAAAACAGCTAACAGCCGTATTATTGGTCCGATGAATAAAAAATGAAACCCCTTATTATATTAGGAGCAAAGTGAATATATTCAAAAACATTCAGATCGATTTTTCTGGGTGTAAGCGATGCCTTTCGCCTTTTTGGCAGTGCGGAAGCTGACTTAAGCCGCTGTAATACGTGCATATAATCCCTTATGCCAAAACACATCAGCCGCCAGCAGCCAGCAGCCAGTCCTTGCCAGCTCAAGAGCTGGCGGATGCCGGGAGGACGAAGGGGTTGATTTGCCTGTCCCGGCTGTTGTCGTATTTGCGAACAACAAACAACAAACAACAAGCCAGCGGCGGCAACAAAAGAGCCACAATGCCACACATTCCGGCCTGTTTGCCTTGCTGACGCTCTCAATTTCCTTGTTATGCGCACGGGGCGTATGAGTAATCATTTTATTACGCGACCCCCGAAAGTATGCCACATACCGAGCCTCGGTTGACCTTCTGATGTGCGTGTGTGTGCCCTGTGCCCATGGCTTTTATTGCGACCCTTCGTTACGTATACGCAAATTTGTCTGGCCCCAAATTAAAATAAATGCGCCGAGCAAAACCCAAAAGTTGCTGAGAAACATTTGCACATTTCCCCGTTAACGACCCTCGCCCCCGCCGCCGTATATTTTCGTTAATTTGGCTTTTGCTGTGTGTGTGCGTGAAATTGAAAAATAATAAAATCTTATGATTATGTACTAAGCGAGGGATTAAGTCCCAGGGAAGCGAGTTTTATGAGCTTCAGGGTGACTTTTCATTTTTGAATTGATTAGTCATTCCCGTTTAAGGCGCCAAGACGGTTATATCGTCTTTTATTTAATTTAAAAATTAAAATATAAAGCATGCATATATATAAGTCGTAACTCTTTAAGTATGACATTGTCCAGACGCACCCTCCCCAGTAAAACAAGAGATATCATAAAAAGCCCCTCTTTTTTTGACTTAAAGAACAAGTGATAAATTCTCGGGCTTTACGGCTCCCAAAGATGCGCCAGATGACAGTGCTACAAAGTTACCCTAATGCCTTGCATCATTGACTACTCCAGCAGCTAGAAGCGCCGCCCTGAGCTTACTTTTATGCATTCCCCGCTCCCCACTTGTTGTTTATGTCAAGCCATAAACGAGCCCCGCGGAAGAGTTGTGCTCCACTTCGACTTTATGCAAGTTTTCTGTCCCGATTCTCCCGGAGTCGACATCTCTGGCTTATCCCCCCGAGAGCACTGCATATCGCTTCCTGTGTGTGCTGTACGTGCTTGAGGTCTTCTTGGAAGCCAACTGTTTTCGAATTTTCACATAATCTCGTTTCTCTCATAAAACAAGAAAAGCTGTGGACGAAAAATAACTTTCCCCGAGTAGTAGTGGCCCGAACCGAAGTCCCCTCGGAGACGGGACAATCTAATTACGCGCTCTCAGCAGATTGCTCGGGAGGAACTGTACCTGCTCGGGGCATTATTTATATTATTTCGACGCCGAAGGAAGCAAAACGTTACGAAATCCGTAATTGAGCGGAGCGGATAAATTACACGGCCGCTGACAAACTTTCACCATGTAAATTGCGCAACTGGGGGTCAGCCACCACATAAGGGGGGCTGCTATGCCCGCCTATGCTATGTAGCCATGAAGGTGAAGCTTTTGCGCAATACTCGGAATCAAGACCACTTAAAACCGCCACTGTGGCCACCCGGAATGGCGGTGACGTAGGCACCACCCCAAAGCTTTTGATAGGCACGTCGCAGTACGACTATCTGCAGATGTATCTGCAGCGGCTTAACTATCTGTATCTGTATCTGTATCTCAGTATCTGTGCACGAGTCTAAGCCACACGTGCGGGAACAGAACGGGCTTGACCGCTGGCCAGACGAGTCGAATCTCTCATTCGCGCCGGGACTCCGATAGCCATCGGTAGCTTATCGCGTCGCCCACTTGATCGAGGATGTGGCCACTGCCATAAATCTCCAGCGATAAGAGCTTGGCCAGGCTAACGTAGCCCCAAACGCTGCCTCCAGTCTTCAGTAGCACCGCGATCGCTCTAGAAAGCAGACACAGCCGACATGTCCATGTCCTGGTCGAAGACATTCGTGGCGTTCACCGTCGCCTGGCTGAGCACTCTGTGCCTGCTGCCCGTGGAGACCTTCTGCGACACCTCCTACTACGAGAAGTACTATGCTGCCCGGCGGTACGTGCCGCTCAAGCGGAACGCCCCGCTGCTGTTCAACTTTACGCTGACACTGCCGGAGACAGCGGACACTCAGCTGGCGGCCTTCGAGCGCCCGGCGCTGGTGGGCAACCTGCCCGTGTTGGGTGCCTGGCAGGCGGGCCGGGCAGTGCTCCTCAATCGCACCGCCATGCACAACGTGTGGACCGCCTCCGTGGAGATCCCCCAGAACAGCAGCGTGGAGTACCGGTTCTTTGCGGCTGCAGTGGGTCGGAGTGGGGCGGTGCAGGTGCGTCGCTGGGAGTCGCACGTCCTGGCCAGGGCCTTCAACACCACCAAGTTCCCCGGCAACCGCAGCGACGAGTTTGGGCTCATTGGATCGGAGCGACAGCTGTCCCGGGGCTGGCTCCAGGACTCCGGCAGCATCCTCCAGCTGAAGGTGTTCCGCGACGCCCTGAGTCTGGAGGAGCAGCCAGACGAGGGACGAGGCCAGCTGCGCCTGCGACTGCAGCCTGTGGACCCGAGGACCCTGGCGCCCATCCTGAGCTCGGCTCGTGCCAACGTGGAGTACGTGCGAATGGCCTACGGGAACAGCAAGCTGCGTGACCAGCCGGAGTACGGAGTGCCCTTCTCCGCCGCAGATATCCTGATGTTCCACGTGAGCCTCGAGCAGCTGCAGCAAGTGGCCTACCTGGTCGAAGTCTACGCCGAGCAGGCCGAGGAAAGCCTGGTCCGACTGCTGGGCTACGCCCATCTGCTGCCCAGCTCCCTGTCCGGCAGCGAGGGCGCTCTCTCCGTCACACTGATCTCTCCGCTCTGGCAGCGAGTGGTGGGCGTGCTCCGACTGGAGTACCTGCTCATCCGGCCCATGGAACGGGACGGCTTCGACCTGCGCACCAGCTTCGCCAACTACTGGCGCAGTAACTGGACGGCTCTGGAGATCGGCCACCGGGGACTGGGCGTGAGTCTCACGGCAACGACATATGCGGCTCCCCTGATCGAGAACACGGTGGCCTCGATGCTGGCCGCCTCCGAGCTGGGAGCAGACCTAGTGGAGTTCGACGTCCAGCTGACCAGCGACCTGGTGCCCATCATCCACCACGACTTCTCCATCCGCGTGTGCATCGACTCCAAGACGCCGACGAGTCGCGACGACCTGACCGAGGTGCTGCTGAAGGACATTACCTACGAGCAGCTGAAGGAGCTCAAGACCTACCAGATCGTGGGCAGCAAGATCGTCGAGTATCCGGCCCACAACAATGTGGAGCCGCCGGAGCAGCGTCTCTTCCCCACGCTGCAGGACTTCTTCGAGCGCGTGAACCAGAGCACCGGCTTCGACATCGAGATCAAGTGGCCCCAGCTGAAGGCGGACGGCGAGTACCAGAGCGAGCAGACGCTGGACAAGAACCTGTTCGTAGACCGCATCCTGGCGGTGGTGCGGCGACACGGCTGCGGGCGGCTCAACGTGATCAAGACCTTTGACGCGGACCTGTGCTCCCTGCTGCGCTTCAAGCAGCACATGTACCCCGTGCTCTTCCTCACCAGCAGCAAGGAGAACGCCTTCAGCGATCCGCGCACCAGCACCGTGGAGCAAAGCGTGAACTTCGCCCAGGCCTTCGACTTAGGCGGAGTTTCGCCCAACGCCGTCTTCTTCAAGGCGGATCCGGGGTTGGTGCAGCGGTGCAAGGCACAGGTTCCCATCGTCCTGCTCTGGGGCGGTGACCTCAAGGACCGCAGTTCCATTGACTCGTTCCTGCAGCAAGGACCCACCGGCGTCATCTACGACAGGATGGACCTCTGGCTGGGGGCCAATCGGACGAGTGCTTTCGAAGCGGAGCAGGACCTGCCGGGCTACTTCCAGCTCCAGTGCGATCCGGCGGCCAAGAAGCGCGAGGGGAACGCCACCGTGGAAAGCATCCTGAGTAACGTTAACCTCCTGTAGACCCTGAGATTTGTAACCCTAACACGATATTTATGCCAAGCAATAAACGCGCTAAAAACAATGGAAGCTTTTTTTTACAGGAAAAAACACCCCATATTTTAATGGAAATATATAGAAGATATAGAAAATGATAAACCTATTTTCCGTAAATCTTTTATATATTTTAAGCTCATTTTTTTAACGCTTATTCGCTCTAGAAATCGAAAATACCCATTAAACTTTTATAATCCTATTAGCTTTTGGCTACGGTGACATGGAGCGTACTGACACAAAATAACGCAAAAATAAATAAATAAAATAACTGTAAACATTTGTTAAAAAATACCACTGATCAAATATGCACGGAACCATGTCCCGACGATGAGGACATTATCCACAGAACCTATTTCCGATTTTTTTGACATTTGTTCTTTTTTGTAGCCGGAAGTTGTCAACTCTGGATGTCATACAAACAGGACTTTTCGATAAATTCTGTCAGTTAGCGAATAAATAACGGTTAAATGACCAGTGTGGCTGTGGCATTCGTATATAGTATATATATATATATATATATATATTTGTATATATTTGAATGACTAAATGATAGGTTTAACAGTTTAAAATCATTAAAGATACATCCATGGCTTGCGACTGGGTTTTGTTTGAAAATAAAAATTAAACCGACTCTTTTGGGTCGTTCCTTATACGTCTAAGTATATCGGCGATATATCAAGTCATTTAGCCGCAAGGGAATACCCAGATACATTTCAAAAGCACCTTAGTCATATATCTTATTGTAAAAATGACTTTATTAATATTTCAAGTAGTACGCTTTGTGAGGAAGGCAATCTCGTGTCTTAATATCACATTTTGTCCTGTAAAGCGAAGCAAGGACCCGGAAAGGGCGCGAATATTTGCCTTGATTTATTTGCGCAATTTCGGCCCAACTTTTGACAGATACGGCTTTTGTTTTTGCGCTGGTGTATGGCGAACGGCGAACATGAACGTGAACTTGAAATTTAAATCTTTAATGAAATCATTGCCATCAACCGCTGTGTCCCACATGTCATTTGCCGGTGGCTTGTACCCGCGTCCATTTGCATTCGCTTTCCCACACCCACACCCACCAGTCACCAGTCACCAGAGACCAGTCGCAGAACGTTGAGTGAGCTCCCGACTGGGGAATGGCCATGGGGCTGCGGTGGGGATGGTGGTGCTGATGGATCTGCTCGATTCCCTGCTTCCCTGCTTTTCCCCCATCGCGACCAATTACCTGCAGCTCGCTGTGCATTCCACTGGATGGGATTAGGGGTATCCATGCATATGCAAATATTTAGGCACTTATTACGGTTACTTATCTGCTGCGTGGGTGTAAATTCTGTTTTGCAATTTGCTGCAACTCGAAACTGGGCCGCCTAATTGGCTATGGACAATACGCCAGCGAGTAAATCAAGAATAATTGCGGTTACGGTGCCAACTTCTGTCCTGGACGTGCATCAGCCAATCACTATTATTATTTACAGCTGAATCCCATCTAATCTTATCAATCTATATTATTGCCTACCTCGAGTGGCCACTGATTAGCACGCGAAGTAAACATTCTTTTCAAACTTTCTGCTTGCAGCGTCAGCTGATGGAGGCCTACATCCGCCAGAAGCGCGCCTCTCCGGGCATGGTCCAGGCCAGCGATCTCCAGATCAACCGCCCGATGTCCGGGATGCGCAGCAACAGCCGCGAGCTCCACGCCTACGACGGACCCATGCAGTTCATCAGCTCGCCCCAGAATCCGGACCAGATACTGGCCAACGGCAGCCCCGGTGGCGGCCCTCCAGTTGCCATGAACACGAGTCGCAACCACTCCAACAACATGCGCAGCCTGAGCACCATCAACCAGGAGGGTAAGTTGCCTTACGCACCGACTAAATGGTATTGGGATAACAGATACTTCAAATAATATCAAGATCAATTCAAATAATAATCAAAATTAATACCCGCTACCCATAGGGTACAGAGTATTACCACTTAGTGCCAACCGAGAAGACAGAAGGAGGCATCTCCGACCCTATAAAATATATATATTCCAGAGTCGATTTAGCCAAATACAGATGGACGAGTGAAACAACAGATCTCAGAGATATAAGAGTTACCGTTTGGTGACTCTGTTAAACGCAGATCAAGTTTGTTTCAAAATTTTAACACTTCCAGTTCCGTGCTCGAAATCCATGAAAAACGTATAACTAAGCTATAGTCGTGATATTCGGCTCAAAGTAAATATATATGATATAAAAACATTTGTGCAGACGTGGTCTAAAACTTTGAGGGTTATAGGATAATAAACAAGGGAGTTAGTAAAATAAAACGTTTCTGTATATGCCAAACTCCTGCAACATCTATGTTTACGTTGGTAGCTCCAATGGATGTTGCTTAACATTTTCCTAGCAACATTTGTCTTTTTTCGGTGTTGCTCAATATGTAACAACATTTGATTTCATTTGTCTTTAATTGTCAAGATTTTCATAATTTTTAGCATAATTTGAAAAGTGAATTAGCCATGTCAATTTCACCCACAATGCATAGGGTACCGGGTATCTCACTGTCACTTGTTCCTATTCTTCATGTGCACCACAGACTTCTTGCTGTTCTTCGTTCAGATAAATTTCTTAGATAATTATAGAATATTATAACCAAGTAAATTATTCTTTGGGTAAAGAGAAGTTTTCTCAGAATTATAACAAAAAATTACAACCAAGAAATACATATATTTATTTGAAAAAAAAACAATTTATTCAGAAATATACAGCTAACAGTTAACTAATGTACAGTTAACGGTTTTTCTCTACTCACTGTTAATATTTTTCGGACAGATAAAGTCTCTGTTAGGAAAATTGGGTTTTTTCCTTTGCCGAGTCTTTTTCAACTCGACAAAATGACAACTGGTTTGGGAAAGTATATTAAGGAAGAACGCATTACAACCCAAATAATATTTAATAATAATATTTATAAATAATAATAATTGAGTGTAGAAAAAGTTCTGTTATCCATTCTCGTTCAGATAAATTACAACTTATCTGGTTTTGACTTTTTCGATAGAAAAAGGTAAACCTAGAAACAGACCCTAAATCATAAACAGGACCGGCAACCTAAGGATGAAATTATAAATTGCATATTATTAATAATATGTACTCTTATTATCCTTATAGCTGATCTGATCGAGGAGATATCGTCACACGAGCTGGAGGACGAGGAGAGCAGTCCGGTGACCGTGATCGAGCAGCACCAGCAGACCGCACCGCACAGCGCCAACTCTACTAGCTCCCAGCGACCGCGTGCCCGCCAGCACTCCTTCAGCGACACCCTCGACGAGGACGACTACACCAATCGCAATGTGGCGGGCGCGGCGCCAGTGCGTCCCGCCGGCCTGGCTTCGTCGCCCTTCAAGGATATGACGGCGGATGGCAGCAGCAACGGAACGGGAAATGGAGCCGGTGGGGAGTCCGAGGGTGATGTCATCGGGAACATTGACCAGTTCGTAATGCAGCCGGCGCCGCAGGGCGTCCTCTACAAGTGCCGCATCACTCGCGACCGCAAGGGCATGGACCGGGGACTCTTTCCCATATACTATCTCCACCTGGAGCGGGACTATGGCAAGAAGATATTCCTGCTTGGAGGTGGGTCCCCATTGCCCCCCTTTTCAGAGGAACCACCTCACTCACTCACTCTATTCCTCTTGCAGGCCGCAAACGCAAGAAGAGCAAGACGTCAAACTACATAGTCAGCTGCGATCCCACGGACCTGTCCCGGAACGCCGATGGATTCTGTGGCAAGCTCCGCTCCAATGTCTTTGGCACATCCTTCACGGTCTTTGACAATGGCAACAAGGAGAGCTCGGAGAGTCCTAGACTAGACCTGGCCGTCATTATTTACGTAAGTAATGTCCACGTACTCACTTTTGTGATCCGAAGCTCCTTCCCTCTCCTGTGAGAGCTTCTAATAAGATAATGTCAACGATTTTGATAAGATGAGGAATACATCATATTCTTGTCTGATTTTTATAGCTCTGATATGTTAAAGTTTTACCCTAGTCCCAATAAAAATGTATATCTGGACTCGTCCACTAGATCATAATATTATTTGCGTAGAAGAACTCCCTCACAAACTTGGACGAGTTTTTAGGATCATTATCCTTATCCTATGTTGCATCACGCTGTCTTAAATTACGGACAGAAAACAATATATTGTGTGATCTTAAAACGTTTTTAAGTCCTTTCTTGACTAACTTCTTAAATACCAATGGCTCTGAACACCCAATGAATCATTTAAGGAGAATGTTTTCTGACAATTGTTCACTATATCAGCAAATTAGCATCAAAAATGTAACCCATGTATAACTCAATATGTAATTTGATTTGATTCAATTCACAATTTACAATCGTTGCAGGACACCAACATCCTGGGATTCAAGGGACCCCGCAACATGACTGTGATACTGCCGGGCATGACTGAGGACGATCAGCGTGTCAAGATCAGTTCGGCGGATCCCAAGCAGCAGGGCATTCTCGACCTGTGGAAGATGAAGGTGAGACGAAAACTTAGCCCACTTCGATTGCATTCTGTGATACTGATTAATCCGATTTCTTGCAGAATATGGACAACATTGTGGAGCTGCACAACAAGACACCGGTGTGGAACGACGAGACCCAGTCGTACGTACTGAACTTTCACGGACGCGTCACCCAGGCGTCGGTGAAGAACTTTCAGCTGGTCCACGACTCCGATCCCGAGTACATAGTAATGCAGTTCGGTCGCACGTCGGAGGACGTGTTCACCATGGACTACCGGTATCCTCTTTGCGCCATGCAGGCCTTTGCCATAGCCCTTAGCAGTTTCGACGGCAAAATAGCCTGTGAGTGAGTCTGGGTGTGTCCCCGTTCGGATAGTCGGGTCACCCGCTGCCTTATGTACAGCCATCTGGAGGCCACTCGCGCCAGAGCATAGTTAAAGAAGTCTTGGAAGTCTAGTCACTCACAGAACACCGCCACCAGTTGAGGGCGGGAATCGGTTGATTTAAGTAAATACTATGGTAGTAGCTCCCATTGTATGACATTTATTCAGAATGTGCTCACCGATTTTATAAGAAATTATTTTCTAAATCTAAATGTGCCCCTCTAGCGATAAGTTCACTTGTAAGCGAATCGAGGCAAATGTCATCAAAAGGAAATAACAATTTTATAGTCCGCATATAGCAACAAAGGGAACGAATATTGTAAACTATATCAAATGCGATTACTATTAGTCGTTACAAAGAGCATTACTAACTTGTGCTGAGCTCTACATATAACTCTAAGCGGCTATCGATCAAAGATTTATTTTTCATTGTAAAGGACAGCTTAGATTCTGTTACGAAAACATCTATTTACGTATTTAAGAGTCAATATCACACAAATGCAAACCGAAGATTATAATAAACAGAGTATGATCATCTTAAAATGATTGTTTCAATTATGGTATACCATTATCTTTATTCATTATTTAAGTACATGTTATTACGGTATTTTGGTAAATGCAAGACTGCTGGCCCTTTACACATTAATTATAAAATGTATTTACAAAACAAACGTCAGCTGTCGCCACAATAGAAGTCTGCAAATCTGACCTGAAATCCGTACAAATAATCTATATAAATATCTGTCAAAATAAGTGTTAATCTGAGATTTACTATGGTAACTAATAAGTACAATGGAATTGATTGGAGTGGAGCTCTCCTCACGTTTTGTGTTATCTTAATCAGACTGCATCGTTCACAGAATTCGGAAATTGTCTTTCCATCAACACTCAACTATATCTTTATACATGCTTACAACTGCTATTCGATTCATGCCAATGCCAACTTCTGCTATGATCTCTTGCGCGGCTTGTGCGTGGGCCGCTCCTGTGGCAGCTTAAACTCAAGTGGATCATAGTCCTCGTACGCGAGCTGTCGCTCTGGCGCCGAATCAGGTAACTTGTTGATTTTCTGCAGTCGAGCTTGGACTATCTGCAGATGCCGACCAATGTAGTCTTCGGCGGGGGCCAAGCGCTGTGCATATTGCAGGCAGGCGGCTGCCTTCGCCAGCCTTTTGCGCTCCACGAACACCACGCACAGGTTGTGCAGGCCCTGCGTGTTGTGCGGATCGTATTGAAGGATGCTGCGGTAGCAGGTCTCTGCCGCGTCCAGGTCCTTCATGTGGTTGATGTAGATGTCACCCAACAGAATCAGTCCCTTCACATGCGATGCATGATGGCGGATCAGTTGATTGAGGAACGGCACCGCATCGAGAGGCCTCTTTGTGTCCGCCAGCAGCAGCGCCAGATTGAAAAGAGCGCTGCGGAAGTCCGACTTTAAATGAATGGCCCGCTTGAAGAACTGCTCAGCCTCGTCGAAGCTCGACTCGTCCATTGCCAGCATGCCTAGGTTAAAGTATACTTTCTCGTTCTTGTCGTCCTTGGCTAACACTTTGTACAGGCGAGATCGAGACAGCTGACGAGCCTCCTCACCACCCAGTTCCTGCAGTAGAATGGCCGAGTTGAGCAGTGCCTGCTCGTGCTCCGGATACAATTCAATTGCCTTGTTGAAGTACACCTGTGCCTGCTGGCTCTTGCCCTGCTCCAAAAAAACCACGCCCAGATTGTAGTAGATGTCCGCATTCTCGCTGTCGTAGAGCAGAGCTTGCTCATAAACCTCCTGGGCCTGGGCGGTGCGGTTCAGCTTCATCAGGATGTCGCCGCGGTTTATATAGGCTTGAACGTAGTCGCTTCGCATGCTAATGGCCTGACGATAAAGGTGATCAGCTTCCTCCAATCGTGTTTGATTCTTGGCTATGAGATTCGCCAGGTTAATGAACACATTCAGGTGATTGGGGGCAATTCGCGCATGGTAACTAACGCCAGGCTTGGCCTGGGGAAACAGTGCCTTGGCCTGCACATAGGCCTGCTCAGCCTCTGCATACCGCTTGAGATTGTTGTAGGTCCGCCCCACATTTATGTGGGCCCCAATGTCATCAGTCTGTATGCGTACGGCCTGCTGAAAGTACAGCAATGCTTCCTCGAATTTGCCATCATTCTCCAGAGCATGTCCCACGTTGTTATACAACTTGGCATTGCGCTGATTCACATGCAGGCCTGACATGAACAACGAGTACTCCGTGCGCCAGTCCCAGTTGCGTTGATGGGTCTTCAGTGCGTGCGAGAGCAACAGGACTCCAAGGGCCATTTGTCCCAATCGTTGGCATTTGACGCTCCACCTGAGACGCCTCTGCAATTGCTCGAAGCCGTAGGCCACCAGCAGGCAGTAGCCCATTGATGGCATGTACAGAATGCGCTCGGCCACCACGAAGCCAACGGGGAAGAAGAGATTCGATGCTGGGAGGAACGGAAGTACCATCCAGCCAAGACACATGATCAGCGTTCGTGATTGGGCCAAGTTTCGGGAGAAGCAAGCCTTGACAACCAAAGTTCCCAGCGCCAAGAAGGTAAGCAATGTGGTCAAGTTGCGTGCATCCGCAAATCCCTCCAGCAGCGGGACAGTGCCTACAATAGATGCAGATGCATTGTATTTTGGGAATAATATAGTTTTAAAATATGCATTTATTTAGTTCTCACCCATTGTCCAGTCGCAGCAGAGCTGAGAGGGGCAGAGCAGTAGCCAGCAGTTCAGGTAGATCAGGTAGCCGTAGGTAAGTTGCCGCTCAGGCGTTTCCGCCGCCGAAGCTGGATTGTCGAAACGCGTAAAGATGGGCAGCTGTGAGCCCATCACATAGACCCGACCCACCAAGAATGCCAGCGTTATGCCAGCCAGAAAGCACAGGCGTTTCCATAGCGCCGGGGAAGACCAGCGTCTAATGCCGGATGGTTTTGTTAACTTAGGCGACTGTTGCTCGGGCTGCTGCTCCTCAAATAGACGCAGCACAAAGTAGCACAGATGCAGCGGCCGCAGCTGCTGCACGACAAACAGCTCGTAGACCACGCATATGCCGGCAATGGTGATGCCCTGCTCCTTGCACAGCATGGAGGCCAGCAGGCAACTGCCAAAGCAGGAAAATAGTGCCAACCAATGGGTGCGAGGCGAACCGCCCGAGCCCGAGTCGGCAACGGACTTTGCGTAGCTGAGAAAGGCTGCCAGAAAGCAGATGGAAGAGAGCAATTCAGCGCGGCCAACGACGCCAGTAACGGCCTCCGTATGCACCGGGTGAGTGGCGAAGAGCAGCGAAGCTACGAAGGCGCATGTGTTGAGCGAGGAAGATGAGGCCGAGGTCGCATTACTGCCCGACGATGCACACTGGCGCAGCAGGAGCCGACAGACCCGACGCCACAGCAGGCAGACCGACAAGTGCAGCAGCAGGTTAACGAAATGGTAGCCAAACGGCTCCAGCGCATGCAGCAAGTAGTTGAACCGGAACGTCAGCACGGTGAGCGGCCGATAGGACTTGTGGGACTGCTCCTTGCGCATCGGCGTACCCCAAAAGTCGTTGAGGAAAACGTTGCGCAGGGGCGTGTAGGGCCGCAAATCCTTGTTATCCCTTATCGCGCTGATGTCGTCGAAGACTAGTCCGCACTGTGTGCTATTGTAGTAGCAGGCGATACAGGCCACGCAGATGCACAGGAATTCGAGCAGGTTGCGTTGCGAGGAGGAGCTCGTTGTCCTGACTTCCCGATCCCGTTCCCGCTCCCGCTCCCTAAGGGACGCGACTGGATTCTGATGGGGATGCATACTGGCACCGGGGCTGGGGTTCGTTGACATGTTGGCTTCGCGTACGTTACTTCGTGAATCGTTTCATGTATCCATAACTGCTCCGTCAGAGGCGGTGTAATGTTGCATGCGGGTTTTTCCCTAGCAACGAATGATGTCAGTCCCTAGATGGTCTGAAATAAATGTCCAAATGGGAAAAGAATTTACTATTATTAGCTTGTCGTGCTGACTGCAAATCTAGACACCAAATGGTTTCGTGCTTGATAGCTTTACTTAGGGGAACGCCGCTTTTTTTTTACAATACGAAAGTCTAAACAAATAAAAACCCTTAAGTGTATGCTATGTAATTGCCACAGGGGATCCGTCTAGTTACTCCCCAAGAGCGTACTTTAATTTTTGCAATAGGAAATTTACCCATATATAAACGCCCCATTCTTACTGTTTTGGATACACACAATCTACGCCCAACTTTACTTTCACATAATCCGCCTCCTTTTCCTAATCTTCTTTGCGATGTAATGCACTCACCGCTTTGTCCTGACCAAAGGATTCCTAATAATGAGAACTTTGTCACAGCTTTTATTACAACTTGAAGTTCTACAAAGACACAAAACCTGATTGCGGAAAAAATCAATTAATGCGCAACAAAGTAACTCCGTCCCGGTTACTGTCCTGGATACAGACTGCTCACACAAAGGCCCGAAGTTAACAAAGTTGTAAACTGCGGCCCGACAGAGCTCCGGCCTTAGGATCCGGACGGAGAGCGGCGAGAAACTGCAGCTCCGAGTGGGGCAGAGCGAGAGCGAGTGCGATTTGTTTGCATAAACTGCTGTAAATATTGTGGGACTTGGAGGAGAAGCCACTCAAGCAACGCGGCTCGGGCATTACTAGGCGGGGCACACAGGCGGAGAAGGATGCAGTGCGGTGGGCGGCAACTTTGTTGCACTCAATGTCATCGATTTTCCGGGCGGGCAGTCAAAACAAACCACCACCAAGTAACCGCTCGTAAAGAGCGCACGCACCCGGAGTCGGAGCTGAGCGAAGCAGATTGGGCTGGGAGCCGGAGTCGCAGCTGAGCGCAACTTTGTTGCACGACCGACATTTCCCGAAGGACGACTGGGGTCGCACGTGCTCCGTTTTCCGTTTTCCCGCCAAGTGCGGCGCATGAGCCCGCGAGTCCTTGCACTTTCACTTGGCCCGCCTCTCTTTGCGCTCATCGCTCTCCCGCTCTCTGGGAAAATTAATGGACGATTGTGTTTTTGTAAAATTACTTTGACCGAGATACGGCGCGAAGGCGACTTTGGACGTGGAGGTGGAGCTGGCGCTTGAGCCGGAGCCGGAGAGCTAGCAGTGCGTCCTCTCCCATTTTGACATGGACGCCATTACAACGGCGGTGGCCACGCACACACACACTCAAACAGTCACAAGGGAAAAACAATCCGAATTTCCAACTTTGTTGCAATTTTGCGCTATTTACAATGTTGCTTTGGAAACGCACTGGTGCTGCGCCTGAAAGGGGCAGTTGTGGCTGCTTACCGCGGCGTGGGAGGGAAGTACTTGTTGAGGTAGATCCATGGCCACGGAATTAAGTTACATTTTAACACAAATCAGAGCGACTTGGAGGTGGATTGTTATTGTGTTATCGATAGACGGACAGTCGCGCACAATCGATTAGAGTTGGCCGCGTGCTCATGGCGTGACACGAAAAAGTCAGATATGACGTGTTTGAAAACTTGATGACTTGTTTCTGGCTTTTCCTGAAAAATTAGTAGACGTAAATATATTGAAAAGGAAATATTTCTACAACGTCTTTCAGTTAAATATACGAAGGAAAAATATATTTAGAATTTCGTGCGTGCTCTTCCTTTTCTGGTTTCGTGTCGTGACTCCAAAGACGGACCGGCGCCCATCTTTAGGTTTAATGGTAGACGATAGGAAAATCGAGTGACTTCCACCTCTACCGCGTTTTCGGTAAAAGTTGAGAAAATAAATAGCATTTTTCTGGGCAGTATTCAATAAAAAATCTCACGGAAAAACCTAGCATTATCATGTCCACTGAGGACTTCTACTTGCGCTACTACGTGGGCCACAAGGGCAAGTTCGGGCACGAGTTCTTGGAGTTCGAGTTCCGGCCGGACGGCAAGCTGCGCTACGCCAACAACTCCAACTACAAAAATGATACCATGATCCGCAAAGAGGCCTTTGTGCATCAGTCTGTGATGGAGGAGCTGAAGCGCATTATAATTGACTCTGAGATTATGCAGGAGGACGACCTGCCTTGGCCGCCACCGGACCGCGTTGGCCGCCAGGTGAGTTTCCATTGGACGACCGCATGTGAATGGCTGTACTAACCAAGTCCCCTTTAGGAACTGGAGATCGTCATCGGTGATGAACACATTTCGTTCACAACCTCGAAAACCGGCTCCCTGGTGGACGTGAACCGATCAAAGGACCCCGAAGGACTGCGCTGTTTCTACTACCTAGTGCAGGATCTCAAGTGCCTGGTCTTCTCACTCATCGGTCTGCACTTTAAGATCAAGCCAATATAAGCGCTATATTCGATCGTAAGCCTAAGCCTATTTAACAGACACATTATCTTTTGTAATGAACCTCTACAATACTTGTACTCGTATTAGCAATAATGTCATAATCTTGTGTACAGTTTGAGAAGTCTGGAGAAGTGAACGAAATCAACATAATAAAAAAATAATGACAATGACTTTTAGATTTGGTGTTTTACGTTTCATATAACGGATCGCAAAGAAATTTAATTTCTTAACAAAGAATACTTTTTGATTATAAATATTTGAAGAGTATTTAATTAATTTAATTTTTTTTCATCATCATCATGACATTGGGCCTTTAAGACCTTAATTCTGTATATACTCATGAATAAATGAGAATACACATCCATATGTACGTACTCTATAGAAGAGCCTTTTGCATGCTCAGCTAAAATGTTCGAGTGCTAGTGACTGCTGATCTACATTTTATGTATGTTTAAGGAAGTTACGATCAAATTTCAAGAGTTCCCGCATATGTGCACAAATGGTCATATTAATAGTTCCCCTAAAACTTTTCAATTTGAAATTTTTACTCACACTTGAAGTATATTATGATGCCTCCGGAATCGTATCAGAAATACAAAATGGAGATCCTATTCGGTTATCTTAAAAATGTATAAAATTCACTTATGATGCTTATGAGATTGATGAAAGGATATTCAGCAGCTCAACGTTCACATGTTTTTGGTTTTTTTTATTAAATATAATATTCAAAATATATTGAATGAAACGGTTAAAATTGTAAAACTCTTTTATTTATGTCAACAATATCGGGTTGACTGTGTATTGCGTAAGTTTGAAGAGTACAATATAATGTCTAATTAGGGTAACATACAAAATCGTGGTAAAATATTGAAGTCCTTTACATTTGTACAGTCTAATTTAGGTCGTATTTTACATAAATGTGGTCATAATTCCACAAACTGGCATATTTGTCTTACTATTGAGCTTATAAAATATCTAGACTAATCCAATATATGGGATCTAATAAAAATGGTATAAAAGCGCATGCACGAAAAGTTCGAGACTCGCATTATCCACCTACAAATGCTACTATATTCAGTCTTTGGGGTTACTTAACAAAGTACTAACTTAGGGCCTACGATCGATCTAACACTAGAGAAAGCTCTTGTAGAGCCGAATTCGTAGGTCTCAGAGTCATAACTGAGGCTGCTGCTGGTGTAGGGCCAGAGTGGCCGCGATATTGTTGCTGGGTCGCTCCAAGTAGCTTCCATGTCCGGGCATGGGCATTGACATCGGCATCTCTAATTGCTGGTGGTGGTGAAGTTGTGATTGCTGCAATTGATGCTGTGGGAGCGGTTGCTGCTGGTGGGAGAGAGATGGTGCCTTTAATAGACTGGGCGATGCCTGGAGAGGTGTGTTGCTGCCCAGACCCGCACTACTACTGCCGGGACTGGGACCGCCCTCTTTTAGCGGGCACCCGATGGTGAGGCGCACATGGAGACCGGACTCTTTTATGAGATTCACCACGTCGCCATGCGACATTCCAGCTATCTCGATCCGGTTGACTGCCACAATGCGATCGCCCACCTTTAGCTCTCCACAGCGATCCGCCGGACTGCCGGGTATAAGTTTTCCTAAAAAGATAAAAATAATGTAAGTATTAGGGATACATTTACATACAAGGTCTGAGCTCACCTATAGTCGAGCCGTAGTAGTGGTTCGATGACGAAATTATGACAAATCCGAATCCTTCGTTTTCGTGCCGACTCACAATCACATCGTAAGGATAAGGCCGCTGCTGGGAGCTCAGAGGCAGAGCTTGCTGCAGAAGCGAAGTCCTTCGTCGGCGCAATATCATGGTAACCTGGCCCCGAAGGGCAGACTCGCCTACCAAGGAGACAACTTTGTGATGCGAAGAGTTGAGCTAAAAGATATAAGGAAGGTTAAACTAGAATCGAACTGACACACTGTTTGGGAAGGTTCACTTACCACATTAATGCCGTCGATGCTGAGAATCTCGTCACCCGTGGCTATGCGCTGATCCTGATCGGCAGCCCCACCCGGCACTATGTGACCAACAGTAACCTGGGAGCCCTCCTCAGTGCCGCCAACGATGCGGAAGCCGAAGCCCAACGCCTGGCGCTCCAGCGTCACCTCGGTCAGTTCGCATCGGTCCGCGTCCTCAGAGGCGTCTAGCAGGGCTCCGTTGCGCCAGCTTGGCGAGTGCTGAATCTGCGGCTGCTGCTGATGGGGAGGATCGAGATTGGCGAAGCCAACCCGTCTTCGATCACTTAGCAGCTCGTTGACGCGTCGCTGGATGCGCTCGTTCTGGAGGTGTGCCGTCTGCAGCGGAGAGTATTGACCGCTGCTGGTGCCCGACAACGCGGCCTGCTGCGTCTGAACGAAGTACCCGGGGCGATAGCGCTGTGCCTGGCAGTCGTAACAGTAGCAGGATTCGTGGTGGACCAGCGGCAATGGAAGTGGCTGCATGCTGGGTGGCAGTCCGTATATGCCACCATTAGCATCTCCCTGCAGCGTGGCCTCCGCCAGACGCTCGCTTAGCCGACTAACCATCTTGGGGTAGGGGTCCATGTAGGGGATATCGTCCAGCTCCTGCAGACTGTTGTTCGACTTGCCCTGCGTCTGCAACTGCAGTGGCTTTCGCGCCTCCGATTCGCTTCTGGGTGCTGTATCGCCACTAGCCTCGTCGTCTACTTCGTTGCTGGGCGTCTGCACTCGAGCCCTCCTCGTGTCCACCAGTGGAGTCTTTGGGCGCATTGGCAGAACCTCCTTTACCTGGGTGCTGTACAGGTCTGCCGTGGGCGTCTTGCTGCGAAAGAGGCCGCTACCCACGAAGTTCTTGCGCAACTTGGCTACATTGCCCACCTGCCCAAGTTGGTTGAGCGGACTGCTGGTCGGCTGGTCTGGCGGAGTGCGCTGGATCTTCACGGCTGTGGGCGTCGTAAGGCTGCACTCCTTGAGAAGCTCCACGACGTAGAAGTGCGGTTTGCTACGCACATTCAAGCCGTTGATCTCCAAGAGAACGTCGCCCTCCATTAGTTGGGTGCAGCAGTTGCGGTCCAGGATCTTCTTCACAATCTGCCCGCAAGCGGAATCGGCGATGGTGAATCCAAAGCCCATGGCGCCCTTCATAATAGAGAATGTATACAGCTCGGGCTTCTTCATCAGAATGAAGCCACTGCCAGCGCCACTAGCTTTGTTCGCCAACGCTCCCTCGCCGGACAAGTCCAGGAAGTTGTAGTTGCCATCCATGTTGAGCCGTCGTTGCTTGTCCGAGTCTCGCCCGTCCACGGCCATGGTAGTAACCACCTCATTATTGGGATCATTTGGATCGAATGGCAAGGGGTAGCCACGACATACTTCGAGGGCTGCCCTTTCCCCAGGCAGAATTGACTGGAATATGTTGACCATATCGTGGTGCGTGTAGCCGAGCACACAAGTGTCGTTTACGTAAACCAGCACATCGCCCGTCTGCAGCTGTCCATCTAACCAGGCCGGACCATTGGGCACCACTGTCTTGATCTGCAGAAACTCCTCCACATCCCCGCCCGAGCTGCCGTCGCTGCCCACAATGGTGAAGCCGAGGCCACGGGATGACTTCACCAGCGTGGTGTTGATTCGCTGACCTTGCAGCTCGGCTGGATTCCGGGTGAACTTGTAGGGCAGTTTAACAGGCTCTACCCCTTCGTCCTCCTCCTGTTCCACATTCGATGCCGAGGCTATGGTCTCCGGCAGTATGATAGGAGTCTTTGAGCGCTGTTCTTGAGCTAGCTGTTGCTGCTGCTGCTGTTGTTGCTGCTGGCGCTGTTCTGCCGCCCTTCGCTTAGCCTCCAGAACTGGGTTTTCGTACTGCGTCCTGCGGTTCACATGGTCGATGAAGTACATGCCATACATAGAGTCCTCAATCTTTTCCCAACCGTAGGGAAGCTCATCCTCGCAGCAATCCTCCAGCGACTTCTTCTGGTACTTGGAAAGCCGTGGATCCAGCCAGTGGGAGGTCCCGGTGTTGTGACTGTAAGAGAACGTATATATAGTTATTCCACGATCATTTTTTTTTTAATTCGAATAAGCCATCCGAAGTGCTATACTCACTCGATGAAGTACAGCTCACCGCGTTCTGTATACGCGGTCTCCCATTTGGGAGGCAGGGGCCCCAGTCCATCGCCCGGGTCGTCATGGTTCTCGTGGTGCTGATTCTGGACATCTCCGACTCCGCACTCGCTGCCCAGACTGCTGTCACCGGTTTCGCCATTGTAGTATGTGTTCTGCAGCAGGTTCTCTGTGAATTACACGGAACTTGGTTAATCATTGTTCCACCACTGCATCGGCCAGTCAGTCAGCACACAGAAACCCAGCCTCAAATCGTTCAATGAACTCAAAGCCACCTGCTGGTTGGAATTGGCCAAAACAAGTCGCCGAGCTGACGGACCTAATGCTCAACCAGCCGAAAATAGTTTGGTGTGGTCTTTTGAAATCGAACCACATACAACAAAGCCAACGGCAATGTCCCATCGCTCCATCTCCTGCCATTGACCATTCCCCGCTGGCTCCGTGTGCTCCATGGGCTTCGGTGAAGCGTGAAGCGCTTTCGATTGGGGCAAGCCGGAATAATAATTATTATTAGCAGTTGCCAGTTGCCAGCCAGGCTCTGGCCAGGCTGTGACCTACTTTCTTGGCCCACGGAGCTAATGGGACTGGGCGCCACAGAGCGCTCAAACTCCCCACTCAAGTCGCATGAGCAATGGGGAATTTTAATTACGGCCAAGTGAAAGAAGTGAATGAATGGCCTATGCAATTAACCAAGGCCAACGTGATTTCGCTTGCCAAGCCGTTATACGATGATCGTCAGATAAGCCCTACGAATGAGTCAGGTTTCTTCGAAATCGCTTCAGAGCAGAAGAACTAATATACGAGCCGCTTCCATGCCCGAAATCTGATTTAACCAAATCGTAGTGGCTCTGGCCATAGCACTGGCAATGACCCTGGGAATAAAATGTAAAATGTAAAATGTAAATGTAAACTAGCTATAGACTTCTGATGTATGTAAGTGTTTTAAGTAATACATTTTCGTTAGCGTTTATCGACAAAAAAGTACTGTTACTGAATATATTTAGCTCGGTGTGTGTACATTTATTACAACATGTTTTCTGTAAGAGACTGAAGAGCATTTGTCTGAAACTAAAAGCCTTTATAAGACTATCTCTTCGAGATTTTGGGTTGATTTGGTCTAGAAGTCAGACAGATGAACGTTTAGGTCATTTTTCTGCAACAGAAAGTCTGCATAAGAAAATCTTGACTAGTTTCCAGACTGTAATTATGCTAAAATATGCATCGACGTTCATTAGAAAATGGAAGCAAAGCGCGCGCTGGATTCTCTGGACCAACACTCGTCGTTAACCCCTTTCGAGGTGTATGCCCCTGCTCACGCATACGAAGAGGGCCGGGCTGGGCTAATCGAATGACGAGTACGCCCGCCGGAGATCGGAAGACCCACCTGAGCATCATTCAAAACATATTGGGAACGAATGATTTGCATAGGAAGATGAATATTTATGCCACACACTTGCGAACTAGGCGGGAAAGGCTGGAAAGACGACACATCTGGAAACGGTAAAAGCGCCATCGCCTCGTGTTTGATTTCTGGATCAGTTGGCTGGTGGGAGTGAGATGGGGAGAAGCTCGTTTGAATCAATGCAGTGTTTGTGTTGGTGGAGTCTGCATAATCCAGAAAGTGTTAACGAACAGGGCGGTGAGAGGGAAGAAGGGAATGCTCCCAGCACGGAAGTTGTTGGCGGCACAGTTTGCCTTGCCCCATCTTCCCTAGCTTCCACCCACCCCCTTTATTTTCCTTTGCTGCTTCGTTCGCAACTTCACTTGCTTGCATTTTGTAAATATTTGTTCTTGTGCAGAGGGAGGAGTGGGAGGGCGTATTTGATCACCAGATGTAGCACACAAATAATGCTCACAGCTGTATGTGGAATGGACCAGGGCTGCACACACTGGAATCTGGACTAAATGCTGTTTACACTTGCCATCCCACTCCGGCTTATATCCCACAGGCATACATAAGTACATATGCTTGTGTGTATGTATCTACACACACTTATCGCCTGCTGTTGGGCAAATATGACAACAATTATGAAGCACAAATTTCTACAGATAGGTATGTATATCTGCATATGCTGAAAACTCATTGCCTGCTGTTTTCTTATCGCTTTTCTTGTCTCTCGTGCCGATAAGCAATGCAAATATTTAATTTTCTAATGAATCAGCATAAAGAAAATGCTCGCGAAATGAAAAGATACAATACTGTGCCCAAAAAGTTTATCACGAAGGCTCTGGAAACACAGATTCCACTGTAGAATTTATTCAAAATTCGATTTTGTACGTTTAAATAATCTTAAAGTTAAAAGCAATATAGCAAATTATCACCCTCAACCGTATACATATGTAGAATTTAAGTTCGATATAATTTTCTTAGGGTTTTTATACCTAAGTATCTTTTGAGTATCGTATTATGATCTCAAAGACTAAAAATCTTATATTTTCCATAAGAACTGTCTACCTAAAATAACAGTTCTTTGTAGTTTTTAAGAAAATTCGTGTTATATTATGCGGGGAAAATACCGCTAGCTCAGGGGGAAAAAAACAAGCAAAACCTAGACATCGTTGGGATCTTAGCTTTGTTCACATACTCTGTCTCGCTCTTCTCTTCAAGGGTTGTCAGGTTTTGTTGTCAGGCTCCGAGCTTGAATCTCCTTGCGCTACCATGGTTTATACAAATAAATACATAGGTCTTCTGTTGTAGGTATTATGTTAGGTGGAAAGGACGAATTCCATTCATATTACAGCAACCATACAACATTTACCATAGATATGTTGCTCTTGAAAATAAAGATATATATCTAGAAATCGGCGAAGAATGGAATTCAACGACTACAACCCGATAGGGATTCTATTTTTTCAGACAATCGACTCTAAATATGTTTGCTTTATCTATGCGTTATCAAAGGGGCAATCTTGAGTAATTGCTAAGTTCTTATCTAACTCAAACATCCATTTCCACCTCTTTAAATTTTCTTTACTTGCCAAAAATGTTTTCCTGTTAAGTGCTCAAAAGTCGTGGACCGGTCTGTAGGAGTTGCTGACTCGGTCCAGTAGATCGCGTATCTGGCAAGCCAGCTCACAAAGTGACTCATCTGCTGGCAATGCTGGCTCGAATGGATCTCGAAAAAAGACAGAGACGGAAAGCGAAGCGAACTCTTTGCCACACAGAGAATATCCATTACTCATAATTACAGGGATCGCCGTGCCGGTGTCTGCGAAGATGATTGACAAACGATTATTTCCACAGATTGCGGCTAATTGCACCTGGGACTCGAAAGTAATCCGAGGAACCGTTCGGTTGAGATCCCATCAAGCCAGTTCAATCCTATCGCCGATCGGGAGTGCATTTATGCGGCGGTAAATGTCTAAAAATAATAAAAAGCAAACACAACAAAGAGCCGGGGAGCGGGTAACTTTCGGCGAACATGTGGCACAAGTGAGGCAGATACAAACAGTTCCCGAACGTGCTGCCCACAAATTACGTGAAGTCTCAGCGCCAGTTCATTGACTTTGGAAAACAAAAGTCTAAGGCAAGTGAACGAGGGGAGGGCGTGGCAGGGGCAGGTCTTGAGTGAGTACAGGGTCAGGGGGCGTGACCGCAACACAGTCGCGGCCTCGGTCTCTTTTCGCCTTTCTGAACTTTCTGGCAAGTGCACTTGTGTTTCATTTAGCCACATTTATAGTACGCTGTTGGCCTGATCCCCAAAAGTCGTTTTGGAATTGATGTACCCAAATTCGTGAGCTAATTCTGGGCCACGTTCCGCCCGTCACCTCGAAGTTGTCACTAGGATCGTGGCTGCCAACACGATCCTATAACATGTTGACTGGCGAGACCACTTCAGAATTCAAGGGAATCAATTTAAATTAAGGCAATTTATCAGCAATTTTAAATAAAGGGAATCCAACCGCTCTGAAGGAAAGGGAAAATATAGTAAAAATGTGAAAGAAACAAACCGGTAAATGATCGGACCAATAACATTCTCTTTTCGGTTGGTACTAAGTTATAAGTTAAGTACCCTATGGGTATTGGCAACACGTGATCTTATACTGCCAAGCTCCAGCTTCTTTTCTATGTTGAAGTGTTGAATTTTTTTATAACTTAAATATATTTACTTTATTTTCTGTTAATTACATTCTCTCTATTCTATTTCTTTCTTTAAACAACACAAAGAACTTTATAGCGCCATAGTGAAAGCCTCACGCCGATCCCACTTTAATTAGTATAATTCCCGAGTAACGTCAACATAAATTAGCCGGTAATGGGATGCTAGTTGCATCGCCATCGCATCTATCCAGTCTGGTCCGCTAGAGTCCCGAGTTACGCAATGACCACTTCGGAAGACTCCATGTCGGCGTTCAATTAGCGGGGAGCTCTGGAACGAACTCGCAATTTACTCGGTCTCGGACCTGGCATGTAGCGGGTCCACTGAATGCTCCCCGGCAATTACTCCGCCCGCATTGGAATGCGACGCCTCCTGCGGCAGAGCCATGCATCGGTCCAAGACCATGTGTGCCATGTGGACGTCATGGCCTCGCCATTGATGTCATCGAGTCGATCTACGTGCGCCGGCGGATGAAGCGGAGGATGAGGAAGTGGAGCAAAGTCAACGTCTTTGTTCTCGCAGGAAAAAGAGGGCGGCGTAGACCCATTCCCTGTGTCATTTGGGACGACTTCTTTGCGGGAACCCCTGCGCCGCTCGCCTAATGATTGCATCTAATTGGCTTTGCTGCTTCGTTAACTTGGCTTACATGGCACGCCATAAACCAGAGTTACCCTCTTCTGTCGTAATCAAGAAATTAATAATCGCAGCATACGAGAACGATGCGGGGCCGATGGCTGGGGACAGTGGGGCACCTTCAACTGCGACGCCAGCGAAGGCTCTCCACTGCTAATTGCCTCTGACGTGAGGCGTGAATGATAAGGCAGATACAGTGTAAGCTGGGGAAAGGTGAGCGAGTTCTCCACGTGGGTGAGTTCGAGTCCACGACGGGTTCATTGCCACCACTTGAGGCCATTGAGACACCCGAGACTCCTTAACACCCTCTCTCCCAGCTGGGTTTAGCATTCATGCAATCACAGCCCGGCCAAGAGGCCTGATGAATTCGGATTGCTAAAAATGGGGCCGCCAAGAGCGGTTACCAAATCCAGCAACCGCTTAACAATGGGACAGAATGGAAGGGAAATTAAGCCAAGCGGCAAACGCTTAACAGATGATTCAGATACATACTAACCACCAGTCTTGCCCAACTTCCGAAAGCGATTTCCCATCCACACCTAGATGGTGTTGTTCAAACTATATACCGAAATGGGCACGAGCGTGAGTGGGTTTTGTTTTCGACGGAAGGTGATGTGAACCTGGAGAGTAAACATAAACTAAGCACCTATAAGTCAATATTAGCCTGCGAGTTGCGGCTTAATAAGGCTACGAAATTCTCAGATATGTTAACCGCCGGTTAGCTAACGTCATCCGCTGAACCCCAAAATCCATTAGATGAGCGCCCCGATGACTCGGATTGATATGGGAATGCCGTGTTTTTAATGGCCTACCAATAGTTAAGTTAAAACTTAATAGCCACACTTACACCTACAAGTTTAATGTCACTTAGTCTTTTGGTCGTTGGCTATAATTTAGACGTTTCCTCGCCGTATGAATATTAAGTTCCCACATCATCTAGACCAGCAATTACGTACGCCCCCGCACACTCACGAGCAAAGCCAATCAGCGACTATATCGAGGTTACCCATTTGGCTCTAAACTGAACCAGCTCTCTGGGCTTCATTCATGAATGTCGTCTTACGATAATTCAGTCTACGAGCTGCGCGGGAAGCAATGCAGCTCACACGAATTAGATGCCAAGTGGATCGACTGGGTTCAGGGGCTCTGACGACTCTAATGACTAAAGAAATGGGAGTAAGGCGAGGCAGAAGGTGAAACCGAGTGTAATATTGAAAGTGTAGTGCCTAATCCTCTAAGAACTGGCTAAGAACGAAGACCCACAACCATCAGGTGGCCGAAGAAGGTTAACAAGAATCCAAAAGTGTAAAGCGGGTTTTGGTTTACATGGAACTGTTTGTAGCAGCTCTGCCCCGGCACGTGTCCATCTAAAACAATAAAAAACAAT
Organism: Drosophila pectinifera; assembly: GCA_008042775.1. NCBI lineage: Eukaryota > Metazoa > Arthropoda > Insecta > Diptera > Drosophilidae > Drosophila > Drosophila pectinifera. The sequence continues at coordinate 49,083 of VNKC01002423.1, forward strand.
AAACAAAGAAACCGAAACAGAACAAAAAAACCGATGCCATGCCACACAAGCTTCCACCCGCTGCTTCAGTACTTGTCTTTGTTTTTTCGTAATTTCCCGCTGCGAGCTAACTACTTTCATCGCCCTGCAAGTGCACTTCCAGTTGAAACTGAAACCGAAATTGAAATTGATACCGAACCTAAAACGGAGTGGGAAGTGGGAGTGAGGGAGTGGTTGGCCCATGTGAGGGCGGAAATGAGTCACTTGAGATGCACGCTCTAAATTGGTTTTAAGAGCTGGGTCAGTACAAATTAATTTTAATACTTTATGAGGCGAACCGAAAATGGAAATTCGATTTGGAACAAGCCAATCATCGGACAAACTACATAATTAATAGAGCTGAGAGCTACAGCCGGACCATGTTAAGCAAGTCTTGCCTAAATTCACTTCATACCACAATAAATACAACTACATTAACTAAAAATCTTAAACATGAACAAGGAATATCTAAAAGATACAGAATAGAGTATAACAAATTATCGGAAGGATGCATTTTTATGAAGCAAATGCTCTCATCTTTCTTATAGATCTTTAAGGTATTATCTTGCTTTGCTTACCCTTGCTGCCTTTTAAAATACTGCTGGGTGGACCGCCGCGACCGGGTGCTGTTGCCCCATTGCCGCCGATGCCATTGGTGGCCAACCCGGGGATGTAGGGATTGGGCGTTGACATCTGGCTGTTCAGCGAGGAAGTGCCGCTGAGCGAGGCGGCATCCTCGCGCGAAGTGGAGTTCCCAGCTGCTGAGGCGGCTGCGACGGACTTCTTGACAGCCGGCGGCGGCGGCGGGCGAAGATGGTGGCCACCTGGTGGGGGAAGGCCCGCAGGCTTATCCCCATTCCCGTTACCAACCACATCGGAGCCAGCGGCCAGTGTCTGGGAAACTGCGGCAACGTCGGCGGCTTCGTCCACGTTGTCGCGGCTGCAATTGAATTTTCTGCTGCTTCCGTTGGCAAGGCTAGCATTTAGATTCGAGTTTCCGTTAAATGTTGCAAAACTGGTCGGAGCAGCAACAGGATGTGCATGTGGATGTGGATGTGGATGTAGATGGGAGTGCTGGTGTTGGTGGGAAGCATTTGGAGGCGCCAACTGCTGCTGCGGCTGCTGCTGCTGCTGCTGCTGCTGCTGTTGATAGAAGTGATTGCTGAAGTGCTGTTGCTGTTGCTGCGGCTGCTGCTGGAGCGACGCCGGCTGTTGCTGGAGCAATAGGTAATCGGTGGGAGACTTGGCGGCAGTCACGCCCCTGGCCGCCACACCTGCTCCTCCGCCGGCTGTCGCCGTTGTCGTGGCCGTGATTATTGGCATTTTGTGCCGGGTATCTTGGCTTCTATCGCGCTCACACACTCACGAATCGCTTCCAAGCAGCCTTAACCACTGACGATTAGTCTAGCCATTGCATTCGAGAGTCGTTATCCAATACTTTTAACTAGTTTCGGTTTAGCTTTGTCTGGCCTTTTTGCGGGAATGATTAGCTAGCCTTTGAACGCTTCTTCACTTTAATTCATTCGTCATTGAGCTTCCAAGGCAGTCTGGGGAAGCTGCAAAACACCATAAAGAAACGAAATGCCATTAATTAGCAATATGCAAAGTAATATAAACAATTACCGAGTGTATACACAATAAAATGGTTATGACAATAATAACAGAGACATTCATCGCGAAGCGGGGCCAATAATAAATGATTTTTATTATTTCTATTTTTCCCTTTGCATTTATAAACTGCTAAAATCTTGATCAGCAAGACTTTCAACCATAAACAAACTGAAAACTCACTTAAAACCACTAGCTTGGCATCAACTTGTAATGAAAAAACCACGGAGAGTAGTAAAAAAATCTAGAATTGTATTTAGAAGTAGTATTTATTATTCTACAATTAATAAATTTATTTATTTTGAGCTAAAAATTACATATTCCTGTACACAAAGATCAGGACTAGCCACATTATACAAAATCTGCGATTACTGTAATTCCTACAAGAGCTTCTAATTTTCTGCAATCACTTATCTGATCAATTGTATCTTAGTGTAAGATGCTTCTGAGCCATAGCCAAATACTTTGATTGTCTAACATTGTTGGGGCCTGCTCCACGGCTCCTATGAGCCAAAGTGCAGAGCCAACTATCCAGTTAGACAGCTCCAGGCCAGACACGACCGCTGCAGACTGCACCACCAAGTGGTGGCCATCGACAGATCGTTCAGTTGGCTACTCGAGGAGCTCCGCCAGCCGCCCCACTCCGCGCTCATTGTTGACATTGCACTTTAAAAAAGTTTACTCTGGACTTTCCCATGGCAGACGTGTAATTATAATTATTTTTCTTGCACATACCATGGTGAGTTTTTTTTCTCAAATTTTCGCCAGTTAAGGCAGTTGCAATAATTAAACATTTTTGAAGCGTTGCAGAGCGTCATGAAAATGTTTTTTAATGTCATTTATATCGCAAAAGTGCCAAGCAGTTGTATTTCATATTAAAGCTAAAACTTTCTTTGTTTATTTGCAGCATAACATTTTTGGAGAAACTGGTTCAGATAGTCGAAATTGATTACATTTTGTACTCTCGCTTCTGGCAAATTTACATTTATGGATAGTTAAATAGAACGATGGTTTCCCTGGGAGAAACACAAAAGACGTTGACTCACGCGGCACACAATTATGATGCAGGGGAAAAAACGAAAATTAACTGTGCGAAAAAAGGCGCATCAAACACGACAGCCACATAAAATTCCTCAAGCGAAAAATGTACTCCAATGGGAAAAAACGGAAGACGACGCCGCTCGTTGAAGACTAGGAAGGAGAACTACTGAGTGGCATAAAGGGAGCTGCGGGCACCGCCACAAAGAATTCCAGCCACAGCCAGCAGAACAACAAATGCGAGAAACAAGTTTTCAGACCGTGCCAGAATATCGCCAGAAACCGAAAACTGAAAGGCAACCCCCACAACTACACGGTAAAAAACAGGCCAATGCCGCTTCCAAGCTGTCCTGGTACGGAAACCTTCAATATAATTTGAATTCAATTAAATAATGTTGTAAGCTTGGTTAAGAGCCATCCCTGATCTCTCTCAAAAATCTTAATACGATTCTTGCACAGGGAACACAAATATTTAAATGTAAATTTTATGTAATGTATCTTTAGGTTTATGTATAATATTTTGTAGCACTTTTTCTCTCTGCATAACAGGAGCGATCTGCTGGCATTGGTGGTGGCTACACTTGCCTCTAAAAAAGACCCAAACAGATACCTTGGCCGAACCGCAAATCAGCCAGCCACCTGTCGTTTGGTAGACAACACAAACGGTGCAGAGCGTTAGAGGAAGCCCGCGGAAGGAGCGCGAAGGGAAGCGTTCGGAGCCACTTTCGACTGCAATCAGGCGGCGCACGACCAGAAAATACCCCTGGCCAGACCGCTGAACGAGGTGCAGTCAACGAGGGGCGCGGCAGCCGCAAACTGCAAACTGCAACAGCAAACCGAGTGAAAAGCCAAACCAAAGCCAACAATTTCACTTCATGGGTGAAATTCATCATCGGCGTTTATGGCCGCCTAAGGTTTTCTGCAAGGCAAGCGCCGCTCCGACCAGATGGAGATGCAGATGCAGATGCAGATGTTATGGTGACTCGTTGTCAAGAAAACGAGCCAACTTGTTACATGGCGATCGTTTAAGAAGTCACCATGACTTCAACATTTCAAGATTTGCAAGATCTCTGTAGTACACTTTTAGTATTTATTTCACTTGTATTTAGATTACACACAAGTATGTCCGATCACTAGATTAAAGTCACATAAGACTGAGTCTCAAAACTGCTGTGCTTTATGTATATTAAACCAGCTTGATCTCGAGTCGGCAAGACTTTCCCTAAAAACAAATTATTCGTTTTAGTTACTTCAGTAGAAGTAAATATCAACCTAACTAAAACTGTTCCCCAGTTTGGTCTTAACTTATAACGTTTATTCCAATTTTAGGTTGAGTTAGTCAATGTGAACGCGATTTCAAGACTCAAATGAATCTTTATCTTTTCAAGCTCACCTCCCTAATTGCCATCAATCATAGATAAACTTTCTATCAATTGGTGGTCAATGCCATGGGCAAATATAGGGAAAATGTCAACGGAGAAATACACGCTTTTCAGCTTTTAAGCAAACAGCAGCCGCTTTCAAAATTCGCACCTTTTCGCCGCGCTTGTTTGCTTATTTGGCTCAGAAACACTCCGAATCGAAGGCGAGGGATCGATCGATCGTTGATCATCCACGGCAGCACATCAGTACTCAGCGGCGAACACTTTCCATTTTTATGGCGACTTTTTGGTATTGAGGCGATGAAAACTGCCAAAGCGTTTTCCTCACTTGCGCGCACTCACACACACGCACAGGCACTTTTTAACTGTGATAATATGGCCAGGCTTGAACTTGTTATTGGCTGGGCGAGGAGCGACGTTACACACCTGCGAGCCTGCTGTAGAAGCGCTAAAACGGGTTGCTCAGGCCACGCTCGTTTTCCATCAGAGTAGCGTTCAATTGCAATTCGATTTTCCCGCTGGAAAAGTGCACGGAGGAAAGCGAACGACGCGAACCGAACCGAACTCAACGGAATCTCGAAAACAAATGAAAACTGAGGTGCTCTGCTGAATTGAGTTTAAAAACCTGTTGCTGCACACACACACACGCAGTGCGAATGCACACCGACGACAGCCAAGTGCACTGATGTTGCCCTCACAAGAGTAACAAACATACGCTTTTATTATCACACACTGGCAAAAGTGTCTAAAATTGAACTTATTTAACTTTTTTTTAAAACAAAAACACTTAAAAAACGGGGAAAAATGAACCGAAACGGAAAACAAAACAGAAAACAAAATAACGCGACGCTTAACTAGAGCTGGAAAAACATCGACTAGAGCTGAATCAACATCGATGTCACTATCGATACTATCGATGTTTTTAAAGAGCAAGAGCTCTGCCCTTTCTCTCTTGAATGCCTCTGCCGGCGTCATAGTGGTGGAATGTAGTGGTGAGGTATATGAAATACGATTTGGTAAGACCAACTTGGCGCCATTTGGGTGAGTTTCAAAATTTGAATTTCAAGCAGTAGCCTTTTACATCGTTTTCAAAGAAAAACTATTATAAATAGAAGACAAATTTTCAGTGAAACCCATTTAAAGGCTCATTAAAAATTCTATAATTAAAATAAATCTCCTCCGGCATGGAAGTTGGTGGTAAGCAAAGGATCATATGGTTTGCCCGCTACTCTCCTGAAGCCTACCGCCTTTGACAGTTACCCTGAACAACGAGCTTGAGGTTCAGATTGCGGAAGCCTTTTGCATCTTCGACACGCATGGCGATAAGTACATTGACACCCGCAATGTGGGCAACGTCCTCCGCTTCCTGGGCTGTGCGCCCACCGAGAAAGAGATTAGCGAGGTCATCAAAGCCACAGACTCAGTGGAATACCCGGGAGAGGTCCACTTAACCAAGTTCGTGGCCCACGTTTCCGTGCTGCTCATGGATCACAAGTAAGATCTATTCTGATAAATGCTTCACGTGCTTTGGATTTCGGGTGTCCCACAGAATGGAACCTGCGTCGGCTGAGAAGATTCTGGCGGCCTTTGAGCTCCTGGACCCGGAAAACAAGAAGTACCTGACCAAGCAGTACCTCGGCAAACTGATGGCCGAGGAAGGGGAGCCCTTCGCTCCGGAGGAGCTGGAGGAAATGTGGCCGGTGGCCATAGATCCGATTACCGGAAACATTCCCTTCACCTTCTACATTAACCAACTAAAGGCGAGGCATACATTTCACTGCAATACGTTCCGTGCTTAAATATTTCTGTCTATATCCTGCAGCACAAGGCCGACATCTACGATATTGCTGATGCGGTGAAGGAGGAATTAGCCCAGGCCGAAAAGGACAAGGGTAAAAAGCCGCAACCATTAATAACGATGCCTTAAATATGGAGGATAAAACAGTCGATTTAGCTTTCAAAATTGCGCGCGAGATGAAAGTGCAGTGAAAAACATTTATGTTCGTTGGTAAACGGGAATAAATAAATGATTTCATACATCTTTAAGCAATGGTGCTTGCTGCTATTAGACCATCTCGGTGCTACCCTTGACTTTACAATTTGTGGCAAAGCAACACGGATGATCTAATGCGGTTTTATTGATTTGATTTAAGAAAAAACAGCTGTTTCTCAGTGGTTATAGTTGGGCTAGATCATATCAATAACTGCAAAATGTAACGCGAGGTAAGTTTACTTATAATTTAAATATCGCGCGAAAAATTCGGATGTCCACGACAACTGGTCGCACTTAAATCGCTCATGGCATTGATGTTGCCAGATATTGCGGAAGAGTCGCGCTTTTCCTCCGTCTTACGTACCTTCCACCATTTTATGTTCATGGAAAAACTTGAAAAAACGCAACAAAGCCCCTTAAAAATTATGAAAGACTGCGAGGATAACGTCTTCGTATTTCCTTAAATCTCACCTCATATCCCACCTATTTTTATCAAAGTTTCCCACCTTCTTCATCAAAGTGATACACCTTCTACATGGTTGCATTTTTCCAATTTCTCTATATATATATTATATACATATAACTGAGGACCACGTCAGCTTTTCATAAAACCACGTCAGCCCAAAGAAACCAGTCGTTCGGCATTACAAAGGTGGATGAGGAAATTGCGTGAGATAGCCAGAAAAGCCCGAGGAGGAGGCAATGAAGAGGTCCAAACCAGCAGAGCGTCCAAGAAGCGCAGTCGAAGCCAGTGAGACAACCTAAGTAAATCGCCAGTCAGATACAATTCAGTGCCCGTGGCCAGCACACGGAAACGATGCAAATCTAAGTTGGGAGGCGCTCTCAACAGTCGGAACCAGCACTCTCATCAGTTAATACACTACCTGAGTTAGCCATGGCCCCCACCGCGAACGCAGTGCTGATAACCGTACCGCGGACATCTATCACATCAAATACGCTACCCAAGCTTCGCCCCGCCCCCCTAACGGCGGCCTTGCTTAAGGCCTCCTCACCCACGCCCTCCAGCTCGGGATACGCGTCCTCGTCGAATATGGATGACGAAGGCCTTTCTTCGGTGCCGCCTAAGGCCAAGAAGCGCCGTCTGGACCATCTCACCTGGGAGGAGAAGGTGCAGAGAAAGTATGTGCGAAGAACCTTCGAGTGCTCGAGCCCTTGCTTATTTGATTCTTTTGTCCCCACAGAAAGCTAAAGAACCGAGTTGCCGCCCAAACTTCGCGCGACCGCAAGAAGGCTCGCATGGAGGAAATGGAATACGAGATCAAAGAACTCACAGACAAAACAGAAATATTACAGAACAAGTGCGACAGCCTGCAGGCCATCAACGAGTCACTGTTGGCCAAGAACCACAAGCTGGACTCGGAGCTAGAGGTCCTGCGCCAGGAACTCTCAGAGCTTAAGCAGCAGCAGCAACAGTACACGGCCAGAAGCATGACCACTAACAACCAGAGCAACAGCCAGCCTAACGCCAGCGCAGGCGCTGAGGGCTGTGCGTCCACAATCCTTGGATCTGCAGCATCCAATGCTGACCCTCTGCCGCAGGGTACACAACAGGTGGACACACAGTCGTCAGCGCGTCTGCTGGCGGAGCAGCTGAAGAGCAGCCGGAGCATGGCATCACTCTGGAAGGTTGTGGCGCTCTGCCTACTCTACAAGACATGCTTGGCGTCGACGAGGAATTCGACGTCAAGCGCCTCGAAGAGCTGGCCGAAAGTCTGCTCGCAGATATCACAGCAGACCTGGAGACAGGCGCTGGAGCGAGCGGCCCAGCTGCTGCCCAAGATGCAAGCGACCCAGAGCGACTGCCTGGACCAGTGGTGGGGTCCGCAGCAGAGTGCCTGGAATCCGGCGGGCATAGAGCTGATGGCTTAAATTCTGATAAGATAGAACCAGAGCACAGCCTAAATGTGCAGGTGTTGGAGATGAATGGAAACCCCCAGCAAGCAGCAACAGCGCCAGCGTTAGCCCCCACGACGACAGCCACAATCACAGCTACAGCGGCCGCCTCACTTCTGCAGGCCACACCGGACACGGTATACGGCACCTACGATGCCAAGACGAACTCGATCACCATCGTGATGGACGGCGATGCGGTGCCGGTTAATGAGGCCGTCGAGGAGATTTACTGCGACGGCGTCACCGCTGGCGACGACGACACGACGGACGTGATCATGAAGTGTCCGCCGCCAGCGACGTCTCCGTCGCAGGTCTACCTCAACGTGGTGAACGCCACTGAGGACGACTCCGACGACGAAAGCAGCTTCGATCCCATCCAGCGCTTTCTCTGTCCGCGAGTCAAGGCGATCTCCCCGCTAGCCAAATCCCCCGCATTGTCTCTCCACTCAGCCACCTCGGACCACGGGTACGAGTCCATACTGGGCTCCCCGACATCCACGGCCTTTACTCTGCCCATGGACGAGGAGGACTTCCCCTGGCAGAGCAACTTTGACGAGCTGTTCCCCAGCTTGGTTTAAATATTCGTTTCTCTCTATTACTATTAAGTTTGGCCGGCCGCCGTATGTTTAAGTGTGTTTTAGATAATAGGCTGTACAGAATTTCATCGAAGAATGCTTTATATATGATATTTAACATGGAGCGCTAAGTTTAGTTGTAGGTTTCCATTTATGTTTAACACTCTAACCACATAGGCTAATGATTACTTGTAATGTGCTCAAAGAATTTGTGAAACCAATCGGAAAAAACTATAATTCAGAATATAAACCAAACCACACCACAACCCCACTGCGTATTTACTTTGTTTTATCCCCAATCACGCCATCCTCCCAGGCCTATGGATCACGCCACATTTTCTGACGTAATTACGTCGTACATATGATAATATGACGACTTAAAGTTCAAACATACGTGAGTCATAATAATAAGAAGCCTTATAATACTACTATATGTGTATATGTATATATATATACATATATATATTTTACTTGACTCAAGAGAACTATTAAAGTAAACAAACAGCCAGGTGCATACATAACTAAGTATGTACATATGTTTATTTACGTATCTACATATGTACATACATCTCAACAGTAAATTTCGGAACCATTAATAATAAAGAATGAACGAACCATTGGTAACAAATAGGAAAGCAAAAAAATATATAACAGATGAATTAATTCTATGAGTCTCAAATTAAAAACAAAAATAGTAAGCATTAAATCTTCCTACTATTGCAGCTTTATGAACCCGGAAATTAATACAAAAAACTTATAAAATTCTGCAAGGGTATAAAAAATTCGGTCCCCCGACGTTATAGTCGTTTTTTTTCGCTCGCCACTATACAAACGTACATACATACAAGAATTGGAACCAGTTCTAGTTGCAATTAAAAGTTACGGTATATTTGTATTATATTAATTTGAAAATATATATTATCCTTCTATAACATTAATAATTTATGCAAAATAAATGGTGTAATTATTAATTATTATTAATAACAGCATACATATGTACATACATAAATTTGTAAGCAAACTATGTACATATGTATGTATGTCCAACCTGTGGAAAATCTGGGCACATTGTTGAACGCTAAACCAAAACAATCCTCTAAAAAAAAAACAAGAATTTCCTGGAAATAAGACGACACCCAAGCTCAAATGACGGACCCATCGAAGGATACTCCAGATGCCGTAACGGAGGCTGGACTCGCCCCAATGCCAACCGCCTCCAGATCTCTTGATGCAGCTACTTTAGAAGAGTTTGACGAGGACAAGCCGACACCGGTCAAGGCACCCAAGAAGACTAAGGGCCAGAAGGCCAGTCGGCACTCGGATTCCGACCTGGAGACCGAGCTAAAGAAGCTCGCACAGCGCCGCATTAACGTGGCCGGAGCGCCCAAAATGCCCCTCAATGGCTACGTCCGTTTCATGAACGACAGGCGCGAGGAGCTGCGCCGAGAACAACCCCACCGAACGGCTCTGGAGCACACAAAAATCATTGGCGAGGAGTGGCACCAGCTGCCGGACGAGCGGAAGGTTCCCTACATGGAAGCCGCCGCCAAGGATAAGGCCGTGTAAGACAATAGGCATACAAAGCTACGTTGAACGATTCCCCTCTGACATTTGGTTCGTTTTTCAATTATTTTGTAGATATCAGGAGCGGCTTCAACTTTTTCTCAAGGAACACCCCGAAATCGTGGCAAAGGAGTTGGCCAAGGCCAAGAAGGCTACCAAATTGGAGGCTTCTCCTAAGGAAAAGACTCCAAAGAGCGGAGGCAACGGCGACACCAGCCTCGGCAAGGGAAAAAAGACCAAGTCGAAGCCCATAGCAGCGAAGAGACAGAGCGAAGAAGACCCGGACGACGTTCCGCTGGCCCAAGTAAAGCGAATGCCGACACCTCCACCGCCGCCAACTGCAGTACCAGCTCCAGTGCCGGCCCAGCCCGTTCCCACCCACATAGCACCCATTCCCGCACCGCGTCCTCTTCAGTCCGGCGAAATACCCATTTACACCAACGAGTTCATCGAACATAATCGCAGCACGGAGAACGAGCTGCGCACGCTGCGCAAGGCCAAGACGGATCTGGAGCAGCAAAACGCTGTGCTCGAGCAGCATGTCGACAACACGAAAGCCGGCTATGCTAAGGTGATGGGCGAGGTAGCCGAGTTGATGGATGAGAACGCGCGCCTTGAGTCCTATGTGAAAGGTTTACGCCAGAAACTGGTGTCTGCCCTCGGAGCAATCCAGCTGCCGCCACTGGAGTCTGCCGGTCCTCCTAGCGTGGACAACATTGACAAGTACATACGGCACCTGGCTGGCCTCGCTGCACAGCCGACGGGCAACGCCACGCTAACCAAAGCGCGGGAAGCCCTGCGAAAGGTGGACACCACCAGCCTCCTGCTCAAGCCGTAACCCTAGCCTCTCCAAATTCCATTCAAGACTGTATTATTTAGACAAAAGCATAATCTTAAGATGATTCGAGTCAGGGAATGTATTCATTATTGTTTGTATATGTTTTTGTAATAAATGCAAACTAATTTAAATTTTGGGCAGCTTCTCGCGCGGTCAGTTCTGCACGGGTGTGTCATTACCAGGCTCGGCAAGTTTCCCGACAAAGCTGCGATAGGACGGCATGCGCGGGGTACGAGGCGTGCTTCGGATTCGAGCCATCAATTCCCCATCGTCCTCCTTATCATCGACCTTGTACTTCTTGGCGCGGCGGTACCAAAAGTTGCGTAAAACATAGACGCAAAACAAGAGCATAGGGATAACCATAATCGGGTGGCACGCCAAGCTCAGCACACGAAGGAACGTGGACATCATTAAGTTAATCACGGCCTCTGTGGAACAGTCTTAGTACAAAAGAATTTCGTTTCCCCAAGACAACTTACCTTCGATGTACCAAATCGTGGCAACAAATGTATATACTCCATAGGAGATGGCCTGCAAGACACTATAAATCGCCTCTACAAACATTTTGTGAATGATTTTCTTGGGATTTCCTCGGGAAAATATATACAGCCCAATGTGGGATGATCGGTATTAGAATGGAAAAATCCGACAAACCCGACTCGTTACATTTAGGGAAAGGGTTGCTTTTGGGCCGACCATCCAGGTATTTGTATGTGTGTACATCAACGAAATCGTAAAATAAAAGTAAACAAAATTAAATGTGCTTGCTTCACGCAGCCAAAGGTTGTTGTTCTTTTATTATTAAACAAAATAGTCGTCGCTTCTCGCTTCTCGTAAATAAACTTAAGCTTTTTTCTCTTACTTCTTTTCGATTTTTTTTTGTTTCTTAGGAACAGCAAAACTAAACAAAAATAAATTAAAACTTAAAAAGAAACTCGTTTCGTTTGATGTTTGTTTGTTTTTCAAAAGTGATAAGTTCTAAATTATAGCATACATTTAAGGTTTTATAACAAAAATAATTTAATGAGATAATAAATCAAGGGCGCAGACTTCAAAAATATATTCCATTGAATCAGGGGCATCCCCCCTAGATCAAAGGCCATCACTAAGGTTGGTCCAACTCTCTCACAGCGTTTGGTAAAAATGAAGAACTTATGTAGAATACATGGGAATCCGAAAAGTAGTTGGCTCACTTATTCAATTAAAAATACGTATCGCCATTTTCAATTTGTTATTATTTTTAGAAATTTGTGTTTCGTGATTCAAGTTTTTTGAAATCATCTTGATAAAGTAATCTTTTACTTTTCGTGATAGAAGGGAGAGATACTGAATGTGTGTGTGTGGTGTGGTGTTGAGTGGTGGCGGGGCAGCTGACTCAAAACAATCGGAGGCCTTCTTCAAGATAAACTTCAATTGGAATGCCAAATTCAATGCGGAAATGAGGATTAGGAAACTTTTAAAACGTAAAACGGGAATTGTTCAGACATTTGTGGGGCCTGCATTCAGTGCTGCCTGCGCTTCTGTGGTGGTGTTTACATTTGAAAGGAGACTGCTTATTTATATTACGGACATTCAGATATTGTAAGCAAACTTTTTTTGAATTCGGCTCCGGTCTTTCCGGGCTGCTGCTCATCGTTTGCTGTGGCGACGGCTGTTTGTGGTTGTTGTTTTCCCTAATTAATATAAAGTATAATAATCTCAAACTTGTCGTCTCAGATGCAGGTGCGAGGACGACGACGACGACGACGAGGACTGCGTCTGCTGTTGGCGTCAGGCATCCGTTCCGTTTGGGTTCATGCCAACCGGCGACACCACCATCATATTGCCCGTCTTGGGCGTGTACACACTAGCATTGGGATCCAAAGTGGAGCCGTTGTTTCCGTTGGCAGCAGCAGCGGCAGCATTTGCCGCAGCCACTTGCAATGCTGCAGCCACACTGACTGGCACCATCTGCTGCTGCTGGGAGACGGCAATATGATGCTGTTGATGTTGCTGCTGTTGTTGTTGATGCTGCTGCTGTTGCTGTTGATGATGCTGCTGTTGCTGCTGATGATGCTGCTGTTGCTGTTGATGATGCTGCTGTTGCTGATGTTGTTGATGTTGCTGATGCTGCTGATGTTGTTGATGTTGTTGCTGCTGGTGCTGCTGATACTCCTGCGCAGCAGCGCTCAGGCTGAGCATGGGCGAGGACGGTCCGGGGCCCGACTGCAGTGGTGGCGTGTCATTCATGCGCAGAATGCTACTGGCCGGTCCATGTGGGCCAGTGTTCATGCACAAATTGTCCGGCATCACGGCCAGCAGTTGGGCAATCTTGGCCTTGAGATCAATGACCTCATCCTCTTTGGAGCGACGATGGTCTGAACAAAGAAATGAAGTCGATCGGTTAGAGGTTTTTTTTCCGGGTCCGGGTAGTACTTACTGTCAGATATTTCGATCTGGCGCTTGGCAGCGCCCAGAGCCGAGAACAAGTCCAGCTTGACTCTCGTCTCTGCGGATAGATTCTTCTCAAGCGTTGCATTCTTGTCCTGCATTGCGGCAATGGCATTCAACAACATCTCGGAATCCGCCTGCGACGATTCACGATTTCGTAGCTTTGCCTCCAGCATGCGGTACTAAGAAAAGTCATGTTCGATTATAAAAGAACAAATATTCTTTTAACAACCAGAGCTCTTAAATAAGAGCTAACCGCTATTACTTTGCGGTCTATGTAGAATAACCCGAAAGAGTTCTAGGCTAGAAGTTTTACCGACATACATACCTCTTGTTCATATTTTCGTCCATGTTCGACGGCCAACTGCTTGGCCTCCTCCGTCTGCTTGAGTTCGCCACGCAACCGCTTCTGTTCCTCGTCCATCTGCTGACGCCGTTGCTTGCATTGGGAGCTGCACTCGGGACGACTTGCCTTCTCCTCGGCCACCTTGCGCGCCTTCTTTTCGTTGGCCAGTTGAGCGTCCAGGGATTGCTTCTGGCGGCGCTCCTCGTTGAGCCGCCTTTCTACCGTCTGCAAGTTTAGCATGTCAGAGTGTCGGGCATTGTTCAGCTCCTGGATCCGTTTTTCCAGCTCATCGCACTCCTTTTGCTTGGCCTGCAGCGTCGACTTGCTGGTCAGATTGGCGTCCAGCTTCTGGCGCAGCTCGTTTTCAATTTGCTTCATATGGCTGATTTCGGCACGATACTTTTTCACATCGGCCTCCAGTTTGAGGCACGTCTCACAGATTTTTGACACCACCTTGCTGGCAATGTGCGCAATGGCGTTGTTGCTAGAGGTGGAACTGGCCGACGAGGATACTGAGCTGGCATCGTTATTGTTGTTGTTGTTGGCTGGGTTCTCCTTGTCCTTATCCTTTTGCTGCTGTTGAGCCAGCTGATGCTGATGGCTGTGATTGTCCTTGGCTGCATTGTTATCCTTTTTGCCGCGATTGCGTCGCCCTGCTTTGCAATGGTGAAACTCGTTAAGTAGTTATTTTAGCATTGACTTCTGTACATACCTTTGGGCGCCTTTTCAGCCGGAGGTGCTGGCTCCGCACTGCCCGTATCATCGGCCTCGAGATGATTAGCACATCCATTGGGTACCGTCGCATGGCCCGCTTTTTTGTCTGCAAATATTTTAACGGATAGAAGGATTTTGTTATTATATCTTGATAGGTTTAATCAAATTTTAGTCAGAGTTTGATAGGATCATTGAAATCGATATCAGGAGAGCAAAAATTGATTGAATAACTTAATGACTTCGACTAATAAACACATTTGCACGATAAGATAATGGTCATCAGAGATTGTACCTTTCGGGGCTAATCAAATCTGAGCATTTCCACTCACCGTGCTTGTTGTCCTTCCCGCCCTGCTGTTGCTGTTGTGGATAGTTGCTGCCACTACTATCCCAGTCTGACTTCTCCTTATCCTTATCCTTACTATTAGTTGATGTGGCGGTTGTGGTTGCTGTGGCAGCGCCACTGTCGACTTGGGGATAGTTGTTGCTGCTGCTATTTTTACCCCCATGCCGCGACCCATTGTTGTGCTCGTTATCAGCAGCAGCGTCGCCCTTGTTGCTGCGATGCTTATTATCCTTGTCCATGCTGCGTCTATGGTTCCTTGAACCACCAGCGTGACCATTGGAGGTGGCTGAAAAAGTATATATAAATAGAACGCGTTAAGTGCATGTTTGTTTATATGTACGTATCGTCGATAGGGGAAAATAATTGTGTTTTATTGATTTCGTGAGGAAATGGTCTTCTGGGGGACGTATTAGTTATTAGGAGAGCCTCTCTCTTGATGGCACCCAGAGTTAGGTTTGCATTGCAGCAGGAAGATAATGATATGAAGGTTTCGATTGCCGACTGTGGTTGCTGTGGGTTAGATATCGCCTGCAAGCCTTGATCGCTGGCGGTTACTAATGATAGATTTCGTGGGTTACATGCGCATACAGAAACATACATATGTGGCGGCTGGTAAGTAGTACAAATTAGTGGGTTCTATTTTGTTGCTGTTTGTAAAGGGCAGCAGCAGGAAGCAGCTCATGACATTATTACCACCACAACAACCGTCAGCATCGACACCATCAGAAGAAGAGGAGGCGGAAGAAGAATAAGAAGCAGAAGAAGAAGAGGAGAATGCTGCCGCCCCCGACTGTTGTTGTTGCTGGTACTGTGTCGCCAAATTCGCAGTCAGAGCAGCAGAACGAGCCGAGACGGAAGTGGAAGATGTAGTGGTTGCTGCACCTGTTGTGGCCGGGGTTGCTGCTGACGTCGACGCCGACGACGACTGTTTTCCCGCTGACGACGCCGAGGAGACAGAAGCCGCAGCCGCTGACGCCCCTGACGCAGTCCCTGCAGCGGAAGAAGTCGCCGACGACGCGACCGTTGCGCTGTCGCTCGTGCTGTTGTCCTTTCCTCCTGCGCTGCCGTTATTATTGTTGTGGCTGCTCGTGCTGTTGCCACTGCTGTTGCTATGATGGTGGTGATGGTGATGATTACTATTGCTCGAGCTGCTGCTGGCGCCGGCGCCGCCGCTGTGATGATGCTCATGATGGTTTTGTGCTTGCGTGGCAGTGGCTAGAATGCCATTCGCCGCCGCAGATGCTGCGCTTGCGGATGCGATCAAAGCCGGCGTCGTCGCCGAACCATTGGCCACCACGACGGTGCTGGATGGCGTAGCCGCTCCCGCAGATGTCGTTTCTTCTGTGGCCTCTTCGGCGGGCAGCGCCTGCTGCAATAACTGCATGTAGAACTCGTTGTCCTTGGCCACCTCTCGCTGCTTACGCTGACGCATGCGGTATCCCACATAGCTTTTGAAGCCAAATCCAAGCGTGACAACCGGATAGCCAATGCTGTAAAAATATAGGGATTTAGGATTAGAAGGAGTTGCTTTACTTCCCCCGGCATAAACCCTTACCAATGCGCTGCAAACGGCCGGCAGAGATCCAAGTGCGGCATGTGACGGCTGTCCTTCCATCGAATGCCAACCTCGAGATAGACAAACAACATCCAGAGTATTATGGTCGGCAAACAGATGCCCTTATCTACAAAAGAACACGGATGGGCAAATATGAAGATGTCCGGAGTCTCCGCGTTGATCGTGGCTGACGTACCTGTGTGCCAGACGTACTGCACCCAGACATAGGTGCTGGCCACGAAGAGCAGCCAGTGAACGGGTATGAAGAACAAACAGACCAGATCCGACGTTATCGCTATGCACACGAACAGCACGGAAAATGCCTGCAAAAGTAAGTGGCCCAAATAGAGTTTCGCTCGCACTAAAGGTGCACTAAAGGTGGTCCCACTTACCAGGCCCTTGTACTTGAAGGAATCGTGCACGGAGCGTAGGAGTAGCCAGAATGGCCACAAGAACTCAAAGCGGAACATGAACATGAAATCGGCAACCATTACGATGGCCCAAAGTATCAAAAACTTCATGTACAGGACAGTTGTGCTGCAATGGAAAACGAAAGAAGAGAAGAGATAAGATATACATTTGGTGTTGGCTTATAGTACTTCAACAATTATAGGAAACCCTTAAGATTGTGCTCCTTCTTTTTAATTTGATTAATTACGATAAGCAAGAACTCTTTTAATGACCAACAGCACTCAAATCAAACTCTGCTCTGCCTAATTAGGTAGCAGAGTAAACCAATAAGCGACAACATAATAACATATAAGATATCAACATCCATAAATCAGACGGCAAGAAATGCTAAATGAGATTAGCATCAGGCGATGTCAAAGATTAAGAAGTGACGAAAGGCAGAGGCAGCCAGAAGAGGCGGGCAGAGCAAATGCCAAAAACGAGTAGCGTCCAAATAAAATCATGCATAACATCATAAAACAACAACTATAAGGCGCAATCAAAAAGTAAACAAACGTATAAATAATAAAAAGACGAGAGGAGAGAACGAGTTCAGCCGCATGAGCTCAGCACACTGACACACACTCTCGGAATTTTGTGGTTGCTCTCTTGCGCCTCAGAAAATCGGATAATCATCAAGCTCTGTCTTGGGGGCAGTTCGCATGCCAATAAATGGAAATGTGGCTGCAAGTCTTTGATAGGAAGGAACAAATAATACATTTTTGAGGTTGACAGGACAATTTTTTTAGGAACTTTCTAGATAAAATGTGTCCTACGCATACATACATGGCTAGCTATTACAACATTATGTGTGAACACCTAGTCCTCATAGGCTGGGCTAGGTTAATGGGATTTTGCCGGCTGATGTGATACATTTAGTTTAGACGCTTCGTTTTGAAGCAAACTTTTAGCTCGATATTTAATTATGAATAGTTTTCTTTTAAAATTTTCAATCAAGCATTCGTACAACATTTAAATCTTTGCTTCTAAGGCCAGGGCCATTTCCCTGATATTATTTTTCTATTCGGCTTTCGGGGTAGGTTAACACTTAAAAATTTAAATTAAAGTTGGATATCGCAACTCACCTGCCGTACATGCCCTCTGTGATTTTGTTGCGCTTCATCGGCCGCCGCAGCTTGCCACAGTCCGCGTTGCGTCGCTTCATCTTGGATGCCCGACGTGTGCTTCGCCTCCCACCACCGCTAGATCAGTGCGTCTCCCCTGTGCTGTTGTGCTGCTTTCTGCTGATCAACTTATCAACTGTCGAGCGGTCCTATTCTCCACTCGGTGCGCGCTACTCTCCACTCTCTACACTGCACTCTTCACTCAATAATTAGATGCTGGTGCTCCTGATGTTCCTGGTGGCATCGATGGCGATGTCGGCGAAGTTTTGCTTGCTGCTGCTGCCTCTGCTGCCGACGCGACGGCATCTCATTTACATGTGATGCGTTTGGAAATCGTTTTTCGCCTCCTGCTGAGCCGGCTTTTTAGGATTGTACACTGCAAACATATGGGCAAGAGACAAGAGAGGGGTGGTTGAGAGATGCGGCGAAAAAAGGAGAGCTGCGGCGAGAGCGTGAGAAAGTGCGCTCGCGCTCGGGCCTCTTAACATTGAATTTGTTCGGAAAATTGTCCAAATGTTGACAGCACTTTAATTTACACTCATCCGCCACTTATAGTCTGTTCAAAACAAAAGCGTTATTTTTAGACCTGCTCTTCTGTAGCTTTTTGGCCGTCCAATATCAAGTCAGTTTAGCATTCAAAAGTAGTAAAAATTTAAACGTTCTAAGGTCTCGAGTCAATGGCAAGAAAGCGAATGCCAGTTGCAAGATGACACGGTGCAAGTTCGACTGCAAGTCTTAATTATTCATGCAGAAATCCAAAATCCCTTGAAAGCACACCTGTGGGCCACAGAAAACTAACTCGAGTACGTGCAGCGGACTCATTAGGGATACTCAGTCGAATGCAAATATATTTCGACTACATACCTTCCACAATCTATAAAATATATGCACGTACAAATATATTAAGGAGGTATGGAAAAATTGTAAATATATAACTGAAATAACTTTCAATTAATCTTGTAACCTACCACGAAACTAAGCACAATTACTAAATCACATAAAAAGCGAAGAACTTTTAAATCCGCAGTAATCGATGGCGATAAATTCGAAAAAAGGCCTGAAATCACAAGTGCAGACGGGAAGTGCACGCACTTGCCTACGTACACAAACAAATCAATGCAACGGCGAGTGTAAAGTGCGGGAGCTGTGAGAGTAGCGACGAGTCCGGGAAGTGGTGAAGAGAGGAGTCAGGAAGAGGGGACGGAAAGGATATGTGTTGGGCACTCTTCTCAACATGTGGATGTGGATGCTGCCCGGTAAATTTGGTGGATTGTGGACTGTGGAACCTGGAGCAGACACACTCACATACGCTCTGTTGCGCCAATACAAGTTAAGGGAAACGGATGAAACGTCCATTGCGACTGCGCCAACTCAATCGGAAGCGGAACTATGCAGATTTCAAGGAAGCAGAGCAGAATCAGTGGCCTGGCCATCATTATCGTCCTCGGCCAGTGATTGTGTGTATGTATACGGGCGAAAAGGTTTATAAATAGCATCCAAAAGTGGAGCGCATCCATCACACAAGGAAGCTCCGCTTGCCACTGACGCTGTTGCTCAATTATCCTTTTCCTGTTCTTGGTCAAACTCCCTTTCCTGTGATGGACCTCAAATGGACACCTGAATGCTCGATGCTATGCGCATACACATGTATGTCTCCGTTTGCATCCGCCATTTTGTTATCCCTGTCTGCCATCAGGACTCCAATGTATAATTGCCAATAAAAGGGGGGCCAAGCTAATTTCAATGCTGGTTGCTGTGTCTCACTTCGCGTTCGGAGGCTTTGTAATTGGATTGATAGAGGATCCCGCTTAAACATCGGTGAATAAATTCAATGCTACTATTTCTTATGGGAATTTCCTACTAATGGTGTGGGTCTTTATGACTTAGGACCACAAATAGAAACTTTTACACGCTCGGCTAGATAAGAACGTCGGGAACAATTACAAACTTTTTTACTTTACTACTTTATTCAAAGTTTAAATATTTATTTTCAACATCCCGGGACTATGAAATGCCCCCATTCATGAAATAAACACCATTTTGTTTAATGTCACACAAAAGTTGGTTCGGAATTCAAAAGCGATTTATGAAAGGACGAAACGCAGCCAACTTGGCAGAGCCTGTCTGGTAAAGTTGCTTCTATGTCTTCATAAACTCGTGTCTATCGCGCAATCAGGAAATAATTTTAATTTCACATACTCAAGAATACTTGCAATTCATAGTATTGACTTGGTAACAGCCACGGCGCGGTGCTATTATAGCAAACGGACGCAGACCAAAAGCACGTAGTATAAGGTAAAGCGAGAAATAAACAAATTATTCATTTGGTTTTATGTTAAATAAATTTGGCTCCTCATTTGGGACACCTGTAATTTAAGGGCAAAATTGATTTGAAGAATTTAGCTTTTTTTAAGGCCAACTACATGTTGAATTAATCGCTGGATATTTCTCGTTCGCTTTCTCTCTCTCTTTCCACTCTGTTCGTTTCTTTCACACTTTCCCAATTGCACTTTGGTGGCCAAAACGAGATCGCACTGAAACACTCCCACTCTCACGCCGTTGTGTTGCTGTCCTCACACATACACGCTTACAGCTGTTCGGTCGCGCGCCTCGCATTTAGAAACAACAAAAACGACAACATCAGAGCGACAATATTCGACTCGCGCCGAAAGGCTAAAGAACTTTGATAAAATGCCGTTCTCGCTTTACATATAAATTCGGTGGCCGCTTTCAGGTTTTTGCATAACGAAGGGATCTGACGATAACCACCGCTTCACATTCGGGGCCTGGTTTATCGGCCGAAGCACACACACATTACGTTATCTGATGAAAATAATGACTTAATACGGGAATCGGGCAATGTAAATAAGTCGTCCAACAAAAACTGAGTAACACTCATTGATGCCGGTCTCGATCACCTTCGATTTCCGAAAATAGATAAAATAAAACAAAACATCACTGTGCCTCTGTATGGGTATGCATATTTATGCAGGCAGGGAGCAGCAATAACAACCGAAGCGGGCGAAAAGTGAAAAGTTGTTCGATGCCTCGAGTGCCATCGGTGGGGTCGGGTGGGGTGAGGGGTGAGCTTTCGAACAGCATCCACATCTGTCAGGAAGGAAAGCATCCTTGCCTCTCCGCTGCCAGCGTCGACTGCGGTTACGTTTGCCCCTGTGCGCGTGTGTGAGTGCGGAACGCTGCCGTTGGTGTTAGTTGTTGGCGGCTGGCACACGGACAGGGACACCTATGTGTATTTTTCACACTTCTCACCTACACAAACACAACAATACTCAAAGCATTGCAAAATTGCACACGTTTTTCAGTATTTAGCGCTCGCTTTTGACGTATTCAGCCGCACACGACTCGCGGCTGATTATTTCACTTGACTCTTCACACGTTTCGGTGCCCAATTTATTTATTTTCAAGCGAATTTTTAATACAATTTGCACATTTCGCACAACTGCGCTGTGCCTGTCTGTGTGCATGTATGTATTGTGCTCTGCTTACGTGTGTGTGCGCTGGTGTGTGTAGATTCTTTGGCACCCGAAAATTTTTCTTTGCACTTTATTAACTGCGTTGCTGCGATGCTTACGCTAAATTAGCACTGCATTTTCTCTCGGCGTAACCGTGACCGTTGCGCATTTATTTCGGGAATCTGTATTGATTTACTTAAGTTTTTATTTCTACCGAAATCGTAACTCGAAATGTCGCGACCAGTGTGGCCCGTTACTATTTTGGTATTTTTATATTTACTAGAGCTGGGTCACTCGCGATAGGTATCGATTACTATTTTATTTTTGATATTTTGAAGAGTATTTTTTGTTTAGGGCATTCTCTAAACATTTAACGAACGTTGCTCAGCTGTTTGCCTTTAATTTCCTGATTTTTTAAAAAGCTGATAATGTAAAACCAAAGCTGTAATAATACAAAAACAAAAAAGTTTTCGAATTTATCAATATCTAATCTTAAAGTAATCTTAAGGCAAATGTACATTCTTGAATAATTTAGATTTAAAATTAAAATATTTAAATTTCAGATGGGCAGTGCTCAGTATTTTTATTTTCCATTGGCAACAACAGGGGCCCGAGTTAAAATTATAAATTAATAAAGCTTAATATAGCTTAACAATGTTATGCCGGTCAATGTTGAGTCTCCTGAATTGACTACCAGTTAGACATTTCGTGAATAGAAATGGCGGTATATTAACCGAAGGTTACAATAAATCTGCTTTCATTAAGTATAGACTATCTTATTCCTCTTCATTAGCACTTTATCTAACCGAAAAATTCGAAACTATTTGCCGCCTTCCAGTTAAATGATAGGTTTTACATTAGACTTTTGGAAATTCATTTTTCTTAACCGTAAATTTATCCGTAGCACATAACCATGTGGTGAACTCCCTTTAATGGCAACACGGCACATTAAATAAATCCCAATGGATACGATTCACACGTGAAAATCGTAGCAAATAGACAAGTTCAGTAATCCAAGTTATGACTGATGTTTTTACTTTTATTTTATAGTATCCGATATTATATAGGTATATTTGAATTGTACATTATTATGCGTGTACCTAGAATCTGCGCATTATAAACAATCTGAGTGTTAAATAGAATCTTAAAACTAAATACATACATAACAAAATAATAAACATTTCAAGTGTTGCTTGCGATTGCTGATTTGTTTCTTCTTGGGCTTCTACTACTCATACTCATGATGCTCCCCTGTCAATTTCCTGTCCTTACAATCCGATTCCTTTGCTAATTATTTGCTATATCTGTCTGTTTATCTTTTTCTCCACATAAGTGGTCCTCTGTGGTTCTTGTTGTTCCTATGGTACGTACGAGTAGTTAGTTAGATGTTACGCGAAATTAACTGATTTGATTTTAAAAGCGACCGACCCACCCGCGTCAACAAATGCTGCGTAATCTCAGGATAAAAATGGTAAAGTTCATTCGCATGTATTACATTAAAGTTACTTGGTAAGGAAAATCATAAATTACACTTCTTTTGAATTTACTCAAATATGCGTTTGTTCTTCAGTTGATCTGTCTGTCGCCTATGTGTTGGCATCAGTATCTGCTGATGCATTTGTTTCCTCCGCTGATGGCGCCTCTGCTTGAGGTTCAACAGCCGGAGGTGTTGGAGCCGATTCCTCTTTGGGCGCAGCCTCTATGTGAATAGCCTCCGGCTCGGGAAGTGTTGGAGGAGAGGCAGCGGCTGCTACTTCTTCATCTACTCTCGAAGTCTGAGCTTGGACCGAAGGATCCGAGACTGTGGGAGGTGGCAGCTCATCATAGAGGGGCGTACAGGCGGGAGAAGCATCTGCTTGTGGTTTTGCGGCTGATGAATCACTCGCCACATCAGCTGGTTTGGCAAATCCTTGCGCCGGCGCTGTCTGCGTTGTTTCCTGCAGCGGTTCGTCGATTGAGGACTGAGGAGCAGCACCTTCCGCCGGTTTCTGTGCCTCCATTCTCGCTTCGTAGTCCTGTAGTTCTCGATCCCAATCTTCCTCGGTGTCCACCTCCGGCCCCGTGGAAGCAGCTGGTGCGCTTTTATTGGCGTTTGCTAGTTCTTCGTTGTCTGCATTCTTCGGCTTGGACTCCGGTTCCGGAGCCGTCTTATTACTACCGTCTTCCATGGAGCCTATTGAATGGCGGTTGCTGTCGTCCCGCGAGCCTCGTCTGTTGCCAAAGCCTGAACGCTCCCGATCCTCTCGTGGTCCCCCGCGACCACCACCTCGTGAATTGGTGGCCCGACGATCATCAGCAATATCCCCTCCGCGATCAGCACGGAACCTATTACCCCCAGGCCCACCTCCTGGTCCACCACGGCGCTTGAAATTGTTTCCGCCCTCGTCTTCATCGTCGCTCCAACGACCTCGACCGCCGCCGGGGCCGGCTGCTCCTCCCCCTCCGCCACCGCCCATGCCTCGTCCGCCGCCGCCTCCTCCTGGGCCTCCTCGTCCGCGTTGTTGGTTGTCATTAAAAGGATTTCGAGGATTAAAGAAACCTGCAAGGAACAAAGGATTGAGCATTCCAATATTTCTAATTATTTTGTATTTTAGCAAGTAAGAGTTGACCGGTTTTGGTTTGTTAATAATAAGACTTAATTATTGACTGATTCTTTATGTGCAAGCGTTCAACCAAGCGCTACTCATTAGTTTTTATTGAATGACCGTAAAACGAAGAGTTCGCCAGTTATTTACGAGCTCTGAGTTTTAGAGTCATTTCATGGGATTGCTAATACAGGTCCACTTCTTACCTGGTCCCTGCTGTCGTCCACCTCCTGGGCCACCACCGGGTCCCCCACCGCCTCCTTGGTTCCGCATGAACATGGGCCCGACACCGTTGCCACCACCATTACCAGATGGTCCGCCCATGCGCTGGTTGAAGGCAGCCGGTGGGGGAATGCGCATCTGCATTAGACTGGTGGGTTGGTTGAATCGAGCGTGATTCATGTTAGGCGGGAAGAAGTCGCCACCTGGTCCGCCATTGTGGCTTCCACGCGGTCCCACCATTCCTCGGGGTCCACCTGGTCCACCGCGATTCTCAAAGTCTGGGGGGTCACAAAGTAGTTTTATTAATTGGTAATTATTGTTTACTTCTCCAATCTAAGCTTACCCATGAAGTCGGGCCTTGGCATTCCGTGATCAATAGGATTGAGGTTTAGACGCGCTCGTGCCTCGTTGAATGCCGAGTTTGGTCCAGGGCCTTGACCAGGTCCCGGTCCACCTGACCCATTTCCGCCGCCATTCTCGGGGCGCCAACGATCCGCTTGCTGCTCAACAACATCATCCCGTCCGCCCCAGCGCGAGTTTGCTGGGCCCCGAGAGCGGTCCCTATCACGCTCCCGCTCTCTTTCCCGTTGCTGGAACATCTCGTTCGCCACAGCAGCAACTGCCACATCGACATTGTTTGGCGATGGATTAAAGGCGGCTGCCTGCTGCTGGGACGGTGGTAGAGGCGGAGCGTCGTCTAGGTCCATTTCGATGTCCATTTGATCGTCGCTCACGTTGCCACTATTGGCCGACGCCGACTGTCCTCCGCCGGATATGGGAATTGGTAAGGCGGCACCTGGTGGTGGGAAAGGACTTCCAGGAGGCAAGCCCATTGGATGCGGAGGTCCACCAATGCCTGCAAAGAAGATCACATATATATCTTTCGTTCAGTTCTGGAACACTTTTGCTGTTATAGTAGCTACCTGGAAATCCGGGAGGCATCATCGCCGGTGGCATCATCATCGGCGGGGGCATGTTGGTAGTTGGCATCATCATCGGAGGTGGCATGTTGGTTGGCGGCATCATCATTGGCGGCGGCATATTAATGCCCATTGGGGGGCCCATCGGGAATTGACCCCTACTAACCATACCCATGAGCGCTGGAGGTGGTGGTGCTCCCGGTCCTGGTGGCGGACCAACAGGCCCTCCCACTGGTCCAACCGGGGGCGGTTGAGTCGTGTCAATGCCAAAGATCAAGCCAGGCGGCGCAACTCCAACGGCTACCGCCTCCGCGACGGACGAGCCCTTATTGTCCTTTCCGACATTTTTAACTTGGTTAATTTTCTGTTTCATCCATGCGGGCATGGTGTCCTCGTCGAACATGCCGCCCTCCTCCAGACTGTCAAAGTCCGTCTCAGTGCTTAGTTTGGACCAAGGAATGTAAGTGACACCCAGGTCCAGGTCCCAGAAGTCCTTCCACTCCTTGCTCTTCACTCCCTTGCCGGCGGCCCATGAAATGGTGATAGCGCGCCCTTGCAGCTTGTGATTTTTCAGCGCCTGCATCGCCTTGTGGGCGTCCTGACGTCGATTCATCACTATGAAAGCACATCCTCGTGGAACAATCTGATCGATGCTAACGATATCGCCATATTCGCCGAAGGTGTCGGACAGCTCCTCCTGGTAAACAAGCTTCGACAGGTGTCCTACCCACAACGTAGTGCTGCACACTGAAGGTAAAGGAAAACATAACAAGGATTAGGAGGAATTTAATGTAAATGTGATGGAAGCCGTATTTGACTCGTTGACCTGTGTGCATGTTGCAGATTATACAGGTCGGGTGATTTCTTTAATTATATAGAACTTGGACTTGTAAACAAAAAGGATAACTAGCTGTACTTATTTAATATTTATAGAGAACACGAAAGGAAGCTAACTTCGGAAGGCAGAACTTAGTGAGCCCTTGCAGTTGCAAATTGAAGTCATAGATTTCCCGATCGTACTTATGGAGGTGTTATGTGAGTATATATTTAAAATTAAAATAAGTTTTTTTTTACTGGAATTAATGGTTTAAGATTATGGGAAGCACTTAAATTTGTCATGTAACTAGAACTCTAAGAAACCGCCTCAAAATAGGTTCTTACGAACTAATTTATCAATGAGCAAGCGCTCAGCCGAAGATTGCCCAGATTGTAAGTAGCTCGACGGGATTTTTCGGTTATGTTAATGCTTCTTCGTGATCTGAGTTTCTCATGAATATGGGGATACACCTGTGCACCGAAACCAAGTCGAGTTTTTAATTATATTGACCCGTCTGATAATTTCAAGGGGCTTCATTAAGTTTAGCTCCCTATGTATAATACAGGACATATTAAATATATGTACAATCAAAAACTTTGCTCGAAAACGCATAATTATAGGGAGTGGGTACATAGATTTAAGAATTTGCCAGATTATATATGTTTCAGAACCACTAAAGCTAAACACACACACACACGTCAACCGAGCCAAGGAGCTGCCTGTAGAGAAAGAGGATTTCTATCGGATTAGCAGAAAAAAAAAGTTCGATTAAAGCGATGAATCTCAATGAGCCCAGCTCCTTGAGCTCTCTCTGAGATCCATTTCTGACCGCGAATTATAGTTACCACTGAGGTGCTCCTTCTTAATATCCGGTAGGCCCTTTTTGCGGCGCTCACGTTCGTGCTCTCGGTCCCGCTCCTTGTCGCGGTTGTTGCGCTCCATGCGATCCCTGTCCCGCGACCCCCGACGCCGGCTGGAGCGTGGGGATCGACTGCGGGATCTTGATCGGGAGCTACGTCGTCGGCGATCGTTTCCAGTGCCTCCTCCTCCACCTCCCCCGGCGCCTCGTCCGCGCGGCGACCTAGAGCGGCTGCGACTGCTCCGGCGGCTGCGTTTATATCGATCGCGATCCGGCGTCGGACTGCGCGAATCGGCACCATCCAGGTTGATCACCTATTGGAGTCGATGGTAGTGTTTGCAAGAAAATTTGAGAGAAGTGGATACGTGATAAAAACGTTAACATTTCGGTAAGCATATAAAATTGAGTGGGTCCTGGGGCGGAAATGGGATTGGGATAGGATTAGGATTAGTGACAGAAACGACATAATAGACTGAATAAAGACAGCTTTCTTTGGCGTGTGTTGACGTGTGGTTCTGTTTTATCTTTCGCTTTAGACTTCGACGATTTTTATTCTTTGGAGTAGTTTTCAGGGCGTTTTTCGTTTTCGAGCAAAATTTTAATTCTTGAATTTACATATTAGGAAACTTACCAAACGTTGTTATAGCATCAGGTAACACGGGTTGTTCCGCCGGACATTACTGGTCTTTAAAAACCTTACCTTTGGCTTCTCTTTAATATACTTTTTATTCAACCATTTATTCTTTTTCATTGACTTAATATTCAGATATTGGCAATTGCCATATAAGGCATTCAAAAATACTTTAGGGGCAGCATTCAGTTAACTTTAAAACTTGGATAAGGGATTGTGTGGCTCAATATGTTTCCACAAGGGATTAAGGATTAAGTTCAAGGCACAAGAATCTAATTGAATTTAGTTAAGGCTTATTACAAAACAAATATAGTAAATGTCGAGGTGACTGAATCTAATTGGTCTTTTGAACACGCCGAAATTCCATCGGTTATAACAACATTTTGGGCACATTTTGCGGCTGAACTTCACGTCAGCACAATGCACATCTGGCATCTGGATGCGACTTCTGATTATAATATAATATTAATCTACTGGACCGTGTGTACGCTTCTGGCCAATAATTTCATTTCAATGACATGGCCAAGAGCATACACTCAAGCCCCTAGGCTCTAAGCTCTAAGATAGATATAGGAGGAGAGTTTAAAAAGGTATACCTCAATGGTCTGCTGTTCCGATATGAACTCCACATCCTTGTTGAGGTCCATGCTGTCATTGAGGTTCATACCCATATTCATTCCCATGCCCATACCCATGCCAGGGGGCATGCCAGCAGTGCCCTAAAAATAATAATGATGGCGCTATGAAAGAATGGATGGCCAGGAAATCTGACAATATATACATGCCTTCATAACATTTTGAAAATGCTGCTGTAGAGCATCGTCCGGATAGCGGTGCTTCTGGTTCTCCTCCTGCTGCTTAAACTTCTGAAAGTTTTGCAGCGTCTGCAGCTGCCGCAGTACATTCGGATCGTTGAGCAGCTGCTTGAGATTGTTGTTCTGCAAATGAAGATCGCAAAAAATAGTTACAAAAGGGTTTAACTTAAAGGTAGGTTAAAGAAAGGATAAAAACGAAACACAAATATCCAAAATAAGAGAAACAAATAATGGAGAATGAAACAATCTTAATGCAAGGACTTAATGGCTCGCCATACGTCTAATAGCTTGGAGGAAGTGGGCGGCGAGTCGTCGCCCATGCAGTGGTGATCATCAGCCATCAGCACCTGCATGCCGTCGTCCTCGTCTTCGATAATCTCCCGCACCCGGTAGTCGAGGTCGTGCGTGCTCTTGCTGTACTCCCTCTTGTGGTGGTGGGACTTGCTAGACTTGGATGAGCAAGAAGCCCCGGACTGGCGCTTGGAGTAATGCTGCTCCGAGTAATGGCGCTTGGAGCTGCTGCTTCCGACACCGCCGAACTTCTCATGACCCAGCTAACGAGTTTGAGCGAGGACGAAAGGCGTTGTTAGAGTTAGCAAGACATGAGAGACAGAAATATATAAGCAGCAGATGGTGTAGATGGTGCGTGATAATAGGCAGAGTGCTTTTCCTAGTGCCGCAAGCAAAGGGAATTAATCACTTACCGACAAATCCGGCATGGCTCCACCCATCTTGTCATCCCCGATAGCGCTGCTCATGCTGATCTCCATGCCACTCATGCCTGAAGTGTTAAGAAGCCCGTTGGGACCGCTTGAGATGTCCGCCAGGCTAAGGGCGCCACTGCTGCTGCTGGGGCCGGGACCCACGCCGCCGCCAGAGCCACCGCCAGCTCCGAGCGGCGGCATTTGGTGGTAGATGGGATGATTGGGGTCGGCCAGGTCGAATATCGGCTGAATGACCTCCGACTTGAAGACGTTGTTCTTTTGCCAGAGGTTTAGCACACGGATAATGCGGCTCTTGTCCTCAGGCGCGCACCGGAACAGATTGGCGAACGTCTCCGTCAGGTTGCGTTGAAAGCGGGGCGCGAACACATCTTTATCAGTACCGTACTGGTGCCGCGACTGGCGCACAATCGAGTCGATCACATAGAGCCCTGGCACCTTGTACTCCGGCTTGCACTTGAGGATGAACTTTTCCACGCTCTGCACGACGTGCTTGTAGAACTTGATGGCTCGCATCGCCGACTTGGTGATCGCGGCCATCTTGGCCTTTGATATGGGCGGCCGGCTATCATAGAGTCCAGAGAGCTGCAACGAAAAGCGAATGGCATTGGCATGAGCATGAGGCTCGGGTAAGGGGACCTGGGACTCGCGATTATCGTTATCGGGTGCTGCGCCACCGCGCAAAGCAACCCTGGGCGGCGCTTGTAGGAAAAATTTTGGGCCCTGCCTGGAGAAGCCTCTTTTCGCGGTGCCCACCACCCAGCCTAGTGCTGGCCGGATATTGTGTAACCGCCGCCAAATGCAGGCCGCACACTGCAATGTTTTTGCACGCGATCCGACAATCCCATCCGGCGCTATTTGCCAGCATCCATCCAGCTTACCTCATTGTTGAAAGCCACGACAGTTTCCATGTTCAATTGTTCGTTTCACTCACGGCGGACACTCACGAACTTCAGATTTGCATGCTTTGGTTGGTCTCCACAAACTTTTACAACTCGCCGAACGTTATTTTGTAAACTTTTCAGCGTTTTTCACGACTTTTAAAAAGATTTTTTACAAAGCGTGAAAAAAATGGCTGCCCTATTGCCTAGAGCGTTGCCACACCTGTTAAATTAATATCGATGTTACTATCGGTACTACCGATTTGTATTTTCCAATATCGATGTTTTCATTATATGGTGAGACGCTAAGGCCCGGGTTTCTACTTGTGTTGCATTTTGCAATTCTACATTCTGGGCTATATGCCAAATTTTCAAATAAAATGTATTAAAATATATATATTGTACTGCGAAATGACTTGTTTAAGCTATATAAATAATTTTGATATTTATCTAAACATTAAATTAGCTGTCGTTTAACAGCGACATAATCTTGGGCCCGGCGAAAAAATGTCATTGTAAATCGGAGAATTTATGTAGTCGGATTTAAGTCGTCATCCGTATCTTTGATCATATAAATAAATATCTTTCTTGTAAGGAATACTTTGAAATTATTAAAAAATAATAATAATAATGATAATAATAATGGTAAATGTGAATGATATTCGTTCAAAATGCGAAATTGGTATAAAAATTTATATTTCTTTGGTAAGAGAATATTTTGTTTCTTCACGGCCACAAATTGTTAATATCCGTTAGACAGCAATAACGGTATTGCTTGAAATATATCAAGTCAATTACACATATTTTTATAGAGAATCTATTAAATTTGACTAAATAAACCAATGTTTATTGTAGTCAGAACATAAGTTAAAATATTTCAATGCAAAGTCGACTTAGCGCAAAAGATCTGTTTTGAAAATGTCTAAGAGACATTATGCATTGATACTCGCCCTTTTAAATCTCTGCTTATATTCGAAGAATTAAAATATATTCGAAGTATATAAATATATTCGAAAAATATAAAATGAATATAAAGGAAAAGATGTGATTGCTAATTACGACGAATTTCTTATCAGTTTATCTGTTTCTATCACTGTCGCGTGAGACATTGAAAAAGAATATGTGCTACCAGTGAAGCAAAGGTTTTTGTCCAATAAGCATCTCATATTCGGACCAAACATACATTTTGCCACCAAAGTAATTAAAATACATTTTGGTAAAATATAAGCAGAACTTTGAATTTTAAACTTCACTAAAGTTTGTCGCAACGATACAAATAAATCCACCTCCAAACGATGGAGAGAAAATATAAAGATTGATACAATGAAATTACAAATTATAAAATAAAAACACTGGCTGATGGTAATTCGAGAATGATGAATGTCCCTCTCACGATAAAAACTTACCGCGTCTTAAGAATGTAAGCAAACCTTGGTGAAAGCGATTAAAAAAGTGGAAAGAGCCTTGTCAAAAAATTTTCGAAAAAACAGAGTTCTTAAAGTCCTGGGTCGAAATATAAATAAGTAGAAGAAAATTAAACATAAACGAATCCAACAGAATAATATCAGAAAGCTTAGTTAATGCCATCAATGCCTACCTTAATTTTTATCAGGTGAAACCCTAATGTCAGGTAAAATGTTTTAAAAAATGGCGTTGCCAGACTTATTAAATAACAGTGGTAACTGTGGTGAATTCAGACAGTTATGTACAACGTAGAAAAACGTGCCAAACCAAAGTGTTGTAAAGGGCTCGAGCATAAATAATAATTAAAAAATATAAATAACCAAAATGAGCTCCAATCATCGCCCCCTGGACGAATCGGACATCCTGCTGATCCGCACCATTCGCGAGACGCCGTCGCTCTACGATCCCCAACTGCCCTCCTTCCGGCTCTCGCAGAAAAAGGAGGAGGATTGGGCAAAAGTAGCCGACGTCCTCAACATCTCAACGACGGACGCACGGCGGCGTTGGACTTGCCTACGTGATAGATACTCCCGCGAGCTCAAGCAGAAGCGCCTGCACCCATCTGGCGAGTTCGGACACAATGACTTTTTCAGGAAGATGGACTTTCTGCGGGACTTCGTGCGTAAGAGGCGCGAGCGACGAGGACGCGACCGTGACAGGGACCAGAAGCCCCCAGGCTGGCTCAAGGTGGACACACGTCGCCGGAGAATCCGCTTGCCTTTAGATAATGATTCTATGATCGAGGAGCATGACTCGCAGGCTTATGATGAGGGTGAGGAACAGAACTACGAAGCCAAGCTGGAGTTGCAGACGACGCAATCGGAAACTTATTCAGTACTCGTGGAGGCGGACGACGGCCAGGAGGAACCCGATCAAGATAGCTATGAGGAATTCGATCCTGAGGTCGACAACAAGACCCTGTCCAGTACGGTGGTCACCTTCCATTCGGAGGGAGCCACTGCTAAGGCGAGCGCCGTGCCGCGTTCCGAACCCGACGATCACAGTCAAGCGGACGTAAGCGACTACGTAGTCTGTGTGGCCAATACGAGCCAGGAGCGAGAGCAATCTGCCGCAGAGCTAGCCATCCCAAGTACTTCGGAAACTGAGGACGACTTTTTCTGCAAGTCCATCGCCGCCTATCTGCGCCAGCTGTCGCGCGTGCACAAGATCAAAGCCAAGGTGGAGATGTACCAGATACTGGAAAAGTATATACTACTCGAGGAGAGCGGCTCAAAGGCAGGCGTGGGGCCCAGTGCTGAATCGGGGACAGGCTGAACAGGTTACATAGCTACTTATGTACATAGTTTTTAATATATAGTTTTTTAATGCAGTACAAATATACAAAGTGACGAAAATCATTGAGCTTAATCTATCTATGTAGAGTAGTATTTGAGTCCTCCTAGCAGAAGTCCTCGTTGATTATATTGGCGTCAACGGCCAGACCGCGTTCCTTGAGCGCCTTGGACACCAGGCGGTGCTTCTCCTGCCGCTGCTCTTGTTCGCGGCGCTGAGCGTCCAGGATTTCGTCGACGGATATCTCTTTTAGCGGGAGCTTTTGCTCCTTCTCGCGATCCTATCGAGGGGGTATTAGAGCACTCTGAATCTGGCAAAATACGCAGAATATCTCGTTCCACTTACAATTTCGCCCAGCAGCACCACATTCTCGCCGCGAATGATGAAGACTCCACGTGGAATGTCGCCGTACTCGTTGCCCACATGTATCCGCTCGATGGTGCGCTGCAGCACCAAGTTGGCGAACTGGTCCACCGAGCGCAGGTATCCAATCAGCGTCCGTCCATCCCGCAACAGAACCATAAGCTTCTCTGTAAAGTGCGAATTTCAGATTTCGTTCAATGCATTTGGTCAGTCAGCCGCGTCTACTCACTGTCAACCTCTTCCAGAAGGTGGGCTGTGCCTGCCAGGGGATTGAGATCGTCCATGGGGATATGGAGGTAGTTTTACGCAAATAATTGTTCGGCTAAAGTGTAGCCTTTTCTCTAAAAAACAAATATATTATCGATACCACAGATACTATTAATCGATTATTGATACTATCGACCAGAAATCGCTCACAAACCGCTCGCGACATTGTCGTTGCCATACTTTTTTCTGAGCTTACCGGCATTTTTAGCGGATATTCCTAGGTTCTAGGCAATTCTCTGCGGAACGTGAAAATATAATTATCATGGGAAAAAACACCGGGAACCCCAAAAATGACCAAAAAAGTGCCTAAAAATAGGCCTTCGGCAGTGTCAGATTTTTTAAAATACCATGCATGAGTCAGATATATATGGTTTGTTTTGGAGGAGACCGGTAGTATTTTTAAGCGGTTCAGCCCACGGCCACACTGGTTTTGAAACAATATTGAAGGAACAACAGGAAATAATATTTGCGAAATGAAGTGAGTTTGAGGGTCGAATCAATGGAAGTACCTCACTAATGTCTTCCCAACAGGCTCAGCGTAGACGGCTTGCTCGTCTACTTCCCGTATGAGTACATCTACCCTGAACAATATGCGTATATGCTGGAACTCAAGCGGAGCCTGGATGCCAAGGGCCACTGCCTGCTGGAGATGCCCTCAGGCACCGGCAAGACGGCCACGTTGCTCTCGCTTATCGTCGCCTACATGGTGGAGCATCCGGAGACGGTGCGAAAGCTGATCTACTGCTCTCGCACGGTGCCGGAGATCGAGAAAGTAATCGCCGAGCTGCAGAACCTGATGGTCTACTACGAACGCAACTGCCCGAATCCGCCGCCTCTGACCGGCCTAGTGCTCAGCTCCCGGAAGAACATGTGTATTCACCCCGAAGTGAGCAAGGAGCGCGAGGGCAAGGCGGTGGACGGCAAGTGCTATGGCCTAACGGCCAGCTACATTCGCGACCGGCACGAGATGGACACCGAGACGCCAATCTGTAAGAGTTCCTTCCATTGCCAATTTCTTGTTGCCACCACTTAACATATTGTTTCTTGCAGGCCAGTACTTCGAGGGATTCAGCCTGGAGGGAAAAGAGTCAACACTGCCAGTGGGTGTCTATAGCATCGATGATCTTAAGGAGTACGGGCGTTCACGCAACTGGTGTCCCTACTTTCTGGCGCGTTATGCAGTAAGCTTCGATTTTCAATCGCTGGGATAGATTATATAGTGTAGTGTTGTCCCTCTCCAGATTGCACATGCTCACATTGTGGTATACAGCTACCACTACCTGCTAGATCCGAAGATAGCCCAGGTGGTATCCAAAGAGATGAGCCGCGAGTCTTGCGTGGTTTTCGACGAGGCGCACAACATTGACAACGTTTGCATCGACTCAATGAGTGTTAAGATCAACAGACGGACCGTGGAGCGGAGCACAAATGCCTTAAATCAGCTGACCAAACTAGTGCAGGAGTAAGTTCCCTAGTCCCTAGTCCCATTTGTTCATCTGATTGCAATGAATTCGATTCATTCATTTTTACAGCATGCGCGAAGAGGACACGAATCGCCTAAACGAGGAGTACCAGCGCATGGTTCAGGGCTTGAAGGATGCCAGTGTCCAGCGGGACACGGACATGATTCTGGCCAATCCTGTTCTGCCAAGCGATGTGCTGACAGAGGTGGTGCCGGGAAACATACGCAACGCCGACCACTTCCTCAGCTTCCTGCGCCGGTTTATCGAATACATTAAGACGAGACTGCGCGTCCACCATGTTGTTCAGGAATCGCCTGCCGGCTTCCTCAAGGATATTTCCTCCAAGATTTGCATTGAACGGAAACCTCTGCGCTTCTGTGCTGAGCGCTTGTCCAGTTTGCTGCGCACCCTGGAGATAAGTGATATGACAGAGTTCGGAGCTCTCACTCTGGTGGGTCTCATGCCTTACTTATATATCTAGAATAAGAACTAAAAACGTACATCTCTGCTTTAGATCACACACTTTGCTACTTTGGTGTCCACCTATACGAAGGGTTTTACCATTATCATCGAGCCGTTTGACGACAAAACGCCAACGGTATCGAATCCCATATTGCACTTTAGCTGCTTGGACTCCTCCATTGCAATGGCTCCGGTATTTTCGCGTTTTCAGACGGTTGTCATCACCTCGGGAACATTATCGCCCATGGACATGTACCCGAAGATTCTCGACTTTGATCCTGTGGTGATGAGCAGCTTTACCATGACGCTGGCTCGTCCGTGTCTTCTGCCCATGGTACTTACTTGATGTTTACCATTTGATACTCTAATGACATTTCGTGAACAGATTGTGTCTAAGGGCAACGACCAGGTGACCATTTCCTCCAAGTTCGAGACGCGGGAGGACACCGCTGTGATCCGGAACTATGGCCAGCTACTGGTGGAGGTGGCCAAGACAGTGCCTGACGGCATTGTTTGCTTTTTCACATCCTACCTCTACTTGGAGTCTGTAGTGGCCTCCTGGTATGACCAGGGCATTGTCGACACCTTGCTGCGCTACAAGCTGCTATTCATTGAAACCCAGGACAATGCCGAGACGAGCTACGCCTTGATGAACTATGTTAAGGTGAGACGCACACACTTTGCCATTGGCCCAAAAAAAATCATCGTGACTGCTAAGGCTTCTCTCCGAATGAGCTTGGCATAGTTCGCTCGCATCCACACTCTTTCAGAACGAAGCATTGCGATTTCGTTAGATTTTTGGATAGGCCTTTTTAATGTCGATTTCGATTTATATAGAATTTAAAGCAATGTACCAAATGGTATTCGTAAGGCAAATAGTTAATATTTTAAACATTAAGAATACCTACCTTTTTAACAAAGAAGTATCGATAGGCATAGGACTTGTAGGTTGGATTATTCTGATACCTATTAGAATACATTCTTAGAATATGTACATTTATCTTACTGACGCGCATTCTGATCTTGGCCATATTACTATCTACTACTAGCCACTTGATAGCAATTGCCCATCTGCAAGAGTGTACGCCGATTGCAATCATAGTTGACTAAATCATATTTTAACTTGCAGGCCTGCGATTGTGGTCGCGGAGCAGTGCTGCTGGCTGTGGCGCGTGGCAAGGTCTCGGAGGGTGTGGATTTCGACCATCACTATGGTCGCGCGGTGCTCATGTTCGGCATCCCCTACGTGTACACGCAGTCTCGCATTCTCAAGGCTCGGCTCGACTACCTCCGCGATCAGTTTCAGATACGTGAGAATGACTTTCTGACCTTCGACGCCATGCGACATGCGGCGCAATGTGTGGGGCGGGCGCTGCGCGGCAAGACGGACTACGGTATCATGATCTTCGCGGACAAACGGTTCTCGCGCCAGGACAAGCGTTCCCGTCTACCAAAGTGGATCCAGGAGCATCTTGTGGACAGCTTCTGCAATTTGAGCACCGAGGAGGCCGTGCAGCTGGCCAGAAGATGGTTGCGGCGGATGGCGCAGCCCTTCACCCGCGAGGACCAACTGGGCATCTCACTGCTGACCCTCGCCCAGCTGGAGAACATGGAGCAGGAGAAGCTCGAGCGGCAGGCGCAGGGCAAGCAGGGCGTGGGTGGTGAGGTGCAGGAGCTGTGAAATGCGGGTGGTGCTCGCTCAGCCAACCGGCTCTTTGTCCGACCGCCTTCCGGGAATAACTCAAGTCGCTGTACCGTCAGCTAATGACATTGAATGCCATTAAAAGCGGAGCGCTCAGCGTCGATGCTGGAAAATTTAAAAGTTAAATCTTTTTTTGTTGGCTGCCATGCAAATCGGACGTAAATGTCCAATTAATGGCTAATTAATATTATTTATAATTTCGCAGGCATGACTAACGGCCCGCTCAAGGCGACGAAAGGGCGCAAGCGCAGCGCGAGCTTTGCTCTTGCACCTGTATTCGTAACTACACTTGTGTGTGCCTCCGCTTCTGTATTAGGTGAGCTGCGAAATAAAAACCAGCACTTCTTGAACTTCAAGCGTTGCCTTGGTACAAAGTAGCGATCACAATACAGAGCGAAAACGAATAAATTCGAATAATGTTGATAGTATCGATTACTTTATAAAAGAAAGTAACAACTTTGGCTGAAAATGATACAAAATGCTTTAGCAAAACGCATCGATAACCTCACATTTCTTACTTATTCTAGTTTACTACTTGTACTGCTTGCGATGCAGAAATATTACGTATCCGTTTGTTACTGGAAGAAGGAAGAATGGAAAGAATGTTCGACTATTAGATACCCGGCAGTCAGAGCTTTGTTTAATTTAATTCTTAAATTATAAAATTCGCAAAAACTCTAAAGAAGATCAGATTGCGGCTAGACCGAACTCTGGAATGCCTCAAATGTTGATCTTTGCATTTGCTATCCATGATTATCATTCAGTTGAACTGAATTAAAATCTTAGCAGAAAATATTTCTATTATATATCTCTAATTTTTATACAGATGATTGCGGCTACAGCATTGAAAGGGTTTAAGCGTTATTTGTGTTTTTATGATGATAAAAAAAAATGAGTGAATATGCATCCATCTAACTCTTACATATTTTTCCTGTTGCTAAGTATATAGATTTATGAAAACCTACTTTGATTCCATAGCATAGATAGATCGGCTCGCCTGTTTATGTTGATCAAGAAATGCGATTAGACATAGGTTAATTAATCGTAAAATTGGGAAAAAAAAACTAAAGAAGATAAGACTGCAGCTAGACCGAACTCTGGGCAGCTTTTTGTGTTGCGTTTTTATGATTAAACAAATTATAAATTTAGCAGGGTCGAATATGCATCCATCTGTCTATTAAATATTTTTCCTGTTGCTAGGTATATAGATTTATGAAAACCTACTTTTACTCCATAGCATAGATAGATCGGCTCGCCTGTTTATGTTGATCAAGAGATGTGATTAGGCATAGGTTAATGAAATCGTAATTTTTCATCTGTTCCTGTCGCCTGTCCCGCCGTTATTAATTTTCAGGGGCTCGCAATCAGCCTGCAAGTGAACCGAGATGACCGAACAAATTTCCCGCATGCATGATTTGGCCTGAAAGTGGATTTGTTATTGCAGATCGAACGTTATCATCGCCCCATAATTGCCAATGACACGTTAACGATGCAGTCGCAGCCGGGTTATCAAAGAGAAATTATTGCACGGGGCCTTAGGTAAGGCGCCAACGTTTGCTTAATGGCCGCGTTGTTTTTTCTTTTTTTTGGTGCGCGAATGTTTACTCTGCCAGCAGGTTTTCAAAAATAACAAGAATTCGGAAACTTTCGGCCGACAAACAAGGTACTTCAAGGAACAAAAAGTGCTGCTCGATTTCCTGGAGTCCTCGGGCCGTGGGGTTGGCTCCAAGCGCCGGAAAGAGAGCGAGTTGAGGCGAGGCGAGGCGGAGAGCCCAGCCGAAAGCTTTGGCCACTCAGCGGAACGAAGCGAGAGGAGAGCAGAGTTACAGTTACCAGCGCCGCCGGAGCGAGATAAAATAAAAAAACTGTCGAGTGCTCGCTCTCTCGGCAGAACTTTCGATTTTTCATAATAAAAAGGTTACAACTAAATCTCAGGCGGTTTAGTCGGCAGATAAATTCGGAGCGAACGCGCCAAACGCAGCCAAGCCAAGTGCCAAACCAAACACAAGCGCCGCCCGTACCGCGATCGAAAGTAATCCGTATCCTCGGTCCCGTGAAGTCCAGGTCCACCCAAGCACCCAAGCCATCTCGCTTAAAGACAGTTCAATCGCAATGAAGCCCCAGACCAGCGAACAAAATGGCAACTCCCAAAATGGCGACGCCCCCGCGGACGCAGCTTCCGTTGCCGTGGAAGCCGCCGCCACGATCCCGACAGGCGGCGCCTCTGCCCCAGCCGACGTTGCGGTCGTCGTCGCGGGATCCAAAAACAGCCAGCAGCTGAAACTGGAAATGCTCAACATGGAGCTTGCCAGCAACGGAAGCGGTGAGTGATCGCGTAAGGGGGATCTCGGGGAGGAAGTGGGTTCGCTCGGACAGCCTGCTTTCCTGGTCTGACATTGGAGCCTGACAGCAACAGTAGTTCTTCCCAGGTCCAAAGATATCCCGCTTCTCCTGCTCCTCTAATCATTTCCCCATATCTGAGTTACTTGTTTGGTTAAGTTACACACTGCGTATGAGTGATATGTGCATCAAGCCTTTTGTTACTCCTAAAAGGGTTCTCATTCCTGATTCCAAAGGTATTTGTTGATTTCACTGAGAGTTAATGAGACTGTTGCTGTGCACATAAGTCCAAAAGGGATTCCCAATCACATAGACTTTTATATCAAGGCTCTTTATCAATTAAGGCCATAGGATATGCGTCATTGACTTGGGTAGAAACTGAAAATATATATTCAAATGCAGTGCTATCTTTTTGGAATCCCCTATTCATCATTATTATTTTTAGAATTAATATATTCTATAAGTGCAACGGACTACATCTTCCCCTTTTTAATTCGACTAACTGTGCCTGACTCAATAGAAAATATATTTCAGATATATTCCCTTTGTAAAAGCAACCCCCTTTGCATTACAATTATCAATTGTATAATTGCAATGGAAAACTATTTGAGACTTTTTTAAGATCATTTAAAATAACAAAAACATTTCTATATTCTTATGATCAGAGGACTAGTATCAAGAATCCCATGGGCTGATCTTGATCTATATTTAGACTCCGAGTAACACTAAGCCATCCAAGTGTCTGGATGCAATCGTGCCTGATATTGCATCACACCTAGACTAGTTAAAGGCGGCCATTGAAATTCAATCAGATGCGCATAATGAGTCGAGTCCGATTTCCGGCGATGCTGCGCCGCATAAAACCCAGACGATTCTTCGCACATAAACCGCAGAGTCAGAGCTCCGGTTTCAGTCCCATATGCAAACCACACCGGGGCGGATATCGAGAGGGACATATGTACATAGCGTACCAGAAATTGTAGTGCTGGAGAGTTACTAGCTCTGGCACTGGGCTGGCCTGGACTGGGCATATTGACATTGACATTGAAAGATTTGCTTGGCACTAGGCACTTGCCGCTTGGCGCTTGGGAAGTGGCGGATCGGGAGCGGAGCTAACTGGGGGCCATGAGCGAAAGACAAAGACATAAACTCCTCGGCTAGTGATCCGGTATTTGGCCAGCGGTCGATGATTGGCGAGGAGGGGCACGGGCACGGGCACGGGCACGGGCACACAGACCTGAACTACTTTTGTGAAGGTTAAAAAGTGTTTAATTGCGAGTACGGCGCTCCAAACGGTTTCGATTCGTGGGCTTTGCCGTTTTCAGATTCAGTTTCTTCGATCGCCCCTCACAGTGAGCTGAAGTCCGTCCGGCGGTGACTAATAAGCCGAGCCGCAGTACTTCACATTTGAGCGATTGCGGTCAATAAAAAGACTGAACTGCTCGCTGAGAGCGGAGACTCACGGCGCACGGGTGCCTTGCTTTTTGAGCCACTGCTAATTGAGCCACTTAAAAAATTCTCCTAGCAAATGGCAGCAACCGGTGGCAACCCTGCCAGCTCGGAGTCCCCGATCCCAGATCGCTTAATAACATTCCTGATTCCGTAATGCGTAATTGTGGGCCGGAAATTGTGGAAGAGAGAACACCTGCCTGGCTACCTAGGCAGGCGCCTGCCCTATGGAAAATGTTAATGCTGGCTGTGGCTTAATTGCCCTGCCTTCCCCAACAGGTCGACTTCCCAGACAGAGACTACCCCGATCCAGCCGATCCTCTCGCATCTGACTCTCAAGATTTTATTTCGAGAGTGTCAATAGCCTCTTCTTTGAACAGCGCCATTTGGGGATTCCCACACTGAGAAGGGGTGGCTCTTAGAGAGGTATCACTGTGACTGGACTGCGTCATTAAGTTAGAACGATCAAAGTCTATGTCATCTGCAGCTGTCTTTGCTTTATGTAAACTAACCCAACCAGAGCTATTTCCAACTGATTTATTCCTGCTAACAGTGATGGAAGTGTTTTTCAATCGGTGATCTTTTAAAAAAATTAATATAAGAATTGATATGTCTAATTTCGGCAAGTAGATATTTGATACTAGCTTATCATAATATTATATCTTTAGTTTTATTAAAGGATTACTTTTGTAAAATCGCCAATCGAATAAGAATTTTTTTACCCTAAGATAATTTGATACTCTGTCAGAAAATCATTCTGAAGATCTATAGATCTATAGACTATATAGACTAGATCTATAGCCTCAGAACTATAGTCCTATACCTAAACATATTGACCTTCCATAAGCAAGTTACGGGATTGAAAACCAGCTAAAACTAAAAGTTTATAAGAGATATAAAAAATAGAAGATGCCATTGTTTTGGTTGATCTTCTTAGGCAAAATATTTCATTAAAAATAATTTAGATAAAATAAAGAATTAATTATAACAAAGATCTAAAAGCATTACAGGAAATAGCACGCAATATAGTCATTTAAAAGATTACTCAATGCTGACTTGGTTCCCTTGGTGGTTTTTATAATTGAACTGAACCAAACGTGGCTCGAACTCTACCTTAATTAAAATCCCACAGATATACATAGTATTTAAATATATATATTTAAGTATTAATAATAATTTATATTTATATGTATATATTTAAATAATTGATATATATATACATATATATATAAATGTTTGCAATTAGCTTCGGATCTCGAGTTTGCCTTTCTAGCTTATTTTTTATTATTTTTCTTATATTATTTTTTATTTACTAATATGAATCTATATGGACTAAATTGTATTAATTTTTTTGACAAATACATGTGTGACTTTAAGAACAATCGAAGTGTTGCCTTCAACTCTTAAAAGCAAATCAATTTCAAAATTGCCCGTAAAGAGGAGTTAGAGATTCATTTTGCATGCGCATCTCTTTGAGACGAACTGGCATAAATTGATTAAATTCGGAGTTTATGCAGGAAAAATACAGAGCCGACCATCTGGGAGACGGTCAATTATACTTGAAGCCCCACAAGTCAGATTCTGTAGGGATTCCCCTCACCCCAAAAAAGGAAATAGAACCGAATGGGGTACATGCTCCTTACTTTATGTCAAACTTATTCGTCCTTATTTGCCCCTTTAACTGCGGCAGTCCCTTACATAATGGTCTCTTCCTCCAGCATATACTCGGTGAGATCGGCCACCCCCGTCAGCATGGTCACAGGCACCCGGTTCATCTGGGCCACCCGCTGGCTGGGCCAGGCCATTACGTCACAGCAGTTGGTCAGCACCACGACGTTTGTGCTCGGAGTAGTGGTGCACATCAGGTTGTTGGGCTTCTCCTGGTCGCAGGGATTGAATTTGCGCCGGAAGCGGAACTTCACGGGCATCGAGTTGCCCATCACGGTCTCCTCGTCGAAGTACGGCGGAAGAGCTTTGTTGAACACAGGATTTGTTGTAGCCGGCATCGTGAGCTGCGAGTGGGAGCGATAAATATATTTTTAGAAATTAAAATATAATTGGAAGACTCTGGCTTTCATAATTCCTAAGCTCTGTAAGGTGTTCAGCCCGAGTGGTATACCAATTTGGATTAGGTTAATCAGCAGTATCGTAATTAAAAGATTTAACTTGATATCTAATTGTTGAATAGAACAAGAAAGATCTACAAGAAAACGGTAGCACTATAACCCAGGAAGATTGATTAGTTGACCAAGATCTTCCTCATTATAGCCAGTTGGCAGCATGAAATTTCGAAGAAGTCTAGTCACAGAACGGAGCTTAGTTAAGTTCACCTACCTCCTCGAGAGCCACGGAGGTCTTGAGCCTCCGACATGGATCACAGTAGTCTTGCGCCGCTTCGTCTGGTGGCGTTGTGCTCTTACAGGGATCTGGCTTGGGCTCCGGTACACTGGATCCCCGGCCACTGCCTCGCTGAACGACCTCGTTACCACTCCTCCTCTTTGGCACCATGGGGTCCTCGCCCCGCGCCACACACTGCTGCAGGAACTCCTCCTCGATGTCGATCAGTCGCTTCACGGCGCAGTCGCGTTTCAGGAAGTTCTTTATCACCGACAGATCACGCGGCACGGCGCCGATGACGTCGAAGTCATCGCTTCGCAACTGCAGGCGGTGAGCCATGTTCTGGACTACCGAAGCCGATGGTGGGGCAAAGGAGCAGATGAGCTGAGGGACAAGCGGTGGTTAGAATTTTGGAAGTCAGCTTCAGTTCTAGAGCCGGACTACTTGAGTTGAAAGTTGTAACTAAATAGCCCTTGACGGCTGACGCCCTGTCGAGTAGTTTGGGCGCCGGGACTGAAGGATAAGACAAACAATTCCTGATGACAAAAGGAACCAATCAAAGTGCACAGCTGCGGTCAAAATAATATTATTCTCTTCTTACGGGTTGGCCAATAGGTTATATACTAAAAATGTTAAGAGTTGAAGTATCTTAATTCCAAATTTATATGTACAAATTTCTATATATTTTTAATCCTGCTGAGTAACTGAGAAAACTGATTTAAATACAGCTGTTCATGATAATGTCAGCAATGATCTTACAAATCGGTCGCCTATATTATTCGAAAAAATGCTTATATATATATGCTATTTTTAGGACCACTTTCTTTGCTTTATTATAAAATGCGGTACTCATAGGCTACAAGATCCAACCGAAAATATACGTAATCTTATAATAATAATAATGAAATGTATGATCAGCATTACAAGCCCTATCAGCATTATTCAGCTCTATGAAATTAAAAAGAGTTACGGTTGCAAAGCAGATCAAGTTGGTTTTAATATCGTGATAAGCGTAGAAATAAACTAATATCTAAAATAGTAAATAATATCAGTAAATAGTAAAGTCCTACTTTAGTTGACAAAGTGAAAAGTAAGGGTTATGGTGGTGGGCTTCCAAAATATCGAACTGACTTGTTTAAGAA
Source organism: Drosophila pectinifera (assembly GCA_008042775.1). Taxonomy (NCBI): domain Eukaryota; kingdom Metazoa; phylum Arthropoda; class Insecta; order Diptera; family Drosophilidae; genus Drosophila; species Drosophila pectinifera. Next base: position 93,184 of record VNKC01002423.1, read on the forward strand.
TAGGCAAACTCCCAATTACATTGAGTTGACGCCATTCCAATGGATAATAAAAAAAGACATTTCCTATTTTCTTGCCCGTAGCTGTAGCTATAGCTCCACGATTCCTTTCAGAGCAACAAGTACGAGCGCAGCTACTATGGGCCTGCGCTCAGCTCAACTTGGCTCCACTGCGGAGCTTGCAGAGCGGGCATGGGGGATGGGCCGGGTGGAGCTTTCCCCCGCTCAAAGCTCCGCTCAAGAGGTTCTTATTGCCACCACTGGCCCCAGCAGCCAGTCAGAAGAGCAACGCCACCCGAAGCGCCAACAACCGGAACACCAAGCGCCAAGACAGAGACGTCTGCGAAAAATATAGAAAACAGCTCGGACCCAAGTTAGAAGATTGTGTGCCAGCGCTCCGTCAAATTGAGTTCCGTTCGTGAGGCAAACAAGCCCGAGTTCCAATACCGCCATGAGCTTCACGCGCCAGTTGTCCGAGATGAGCGCCAGCGAGTTGAACGACGCTATAGACGACACCAACTTCCCGCAGGCCCACATCCTGTCGCGTGGACGCAACAACAGCGTGTGCTCAACAAGTAGCACCTCGGGAACTTCCTCGCTGGCGGACAGGGCCCAGGCCCAGGCGGAGGAGTCTGTGCCGAATCCGGCCACGCCAGCAGAAGAGGTGGTCCCAGCGGTGGGCAACCAGCGACCCCGTCTCATCCTGAAGACCAACGGCAGCAGTCCGGATAGCGATGGTACACAACCGAAAACACCAATGACACCGCGTACATCGACAACGCCAGGTAGTGGTGGGGGTCAGGCTATGTGCAGATATCTAGGAATCCAGGAGTAGGAGTAGGAGTAGCAGTCCACGAGCAGGAGAATTATTAACCATCTTTTCGGTGATAAGTCTGCCGCGTATCAGTGGGTTATTATTTCGGTTCAGGGGTCAGAGAAGCGGCTCGGATCGGGGATAGTATTTAGACAGCCACAGTCACAGCCACACACTGCCGCCGGAGGGGAGCAATGTCTCCCTATCGCTACACTGATGATAATGGTTTTAATGGACTCTATTCTCCCGTTGCAGGCCACGAGAAGTGTATGTTTCACCACGACCTGGAGCTGGACCACAAGCCGCCGACACGAGAGGCCCTGCTGCCGGACATGGCCCGCTCCTACCGCCTCCTCCTGGGCGGACTGGGCGAGAATCCCGATCGCCAGGGACTGATCAAGACGCCCGAACGGGCGGCCAAGGCCATGCTGTACTTCACCAAGGGCTACGACCAGAGTCTCGAGGGTAAGTGTCACATTTCTTTCCGATCAATTAGCACCAGGTCAGTGATCGGGCGACCGGTGTGGCTCATCCTGGGTTTCCCCAGTGAGCTGACAGCGAAACTAGTTTCTCGGGCAGTGATTCATGCCCTACTCCACCTTTATCGGGGGTTCCTGAGTCCACCGCAGTGCATTAGTCTAATTACCACTCGAGTGCTTTGAGTGTGTGTAAGCCCAGGCAAAAAACATAACAGTTACGACGGATATTTCTATATTTTTGTATTTAAAAGTATCGTAAATGGTCCTAAACCGTATTTGTTGATAAAATTAAATGCTTGTCTCTGGGCCTTAATAGCCAATACTAAAGCATTTGGCCTGCATTCAAACTGAAACTGCACATATCAGTCACATTTGAACTTGTCATGTAATCAATGAGAGTCGCCTGGAAAAAATAAAAAACAGAATCGCGAATAATACGGCCACAAACGCACCTAACCGGTTGTCCGAGATGAAAATCAGGTTCTACAGTTTGTCAAATAAAATCGCATGTAAATTTAATATCAACAACAAACAACGCGAGTGTGCTGGCCATTTGAAAGCTAAATGAGTTAAACGAAAGTGAATAGCCTTCGAAAATAGAATGGGTTGGATTGTGTTTAACCCGAATTCGAAGAACCGAAGTCTCTCGTGACACCGTCGCGAGAAGTTGCCAATTTGACATTGAGGGAACCACACAGAAGGTTTATGCGGGGAATTTCCCAAGTACGTGAAGTCCAAATTATATCCTTTCTATGCTACCAAAGACTTTAGAGTACATACCTCTCAAGGAATCATATGTACACACATACTTATAGTCTTTAATGTTTTGTTATGGATGCATAAAATTTAAACATGAGAGTTGCAGGACTTAAACTCTTAGACCAGATGCCTCAGAGCTCATAAAGTGAGACTGAATTATGATTCGTGTGTCGTCCAATGGACTACGCCATTTCATGATGAGAATTTAGGACTTCACGAATTGAGCAGCGCATAAACGTATTAGCAGACTTTGTCGGCTGCCAGGAAACGCACCGAAGCTTTCCGGGCTGTACATTCAAACCGTGAAAGTGGAGGGGTGGAAGGGAAGTAGGAAGTGGTTGTACGAGTTTAAGCCACACAGCTTGTGGAGAATCTCAAGAACCCATCGTTTAAAGTGAGTGCGGCGAAAGCTCTGACATTAACATTCAGTTATGCAGCAAATAAATCTAACACGATTTACGCGCGTCATAAATCACTTGTCATGGCATTTCACAGACTTGGTGATTGTTGTGCATTAGGCGGGTGGGTAAGCAATGACTCCGTGGCGCAACGGTAGCGCGTCCGACTCCAGATCGGAAGGTTGCGTGTTCAAATCACGTCGGGGTCAATACGGAATTGGTTTTTTGTTTTTTTGTTATATATTTTTTTGTTTGCTTTATCTTTTCACAGACGTTCTAAATGGAGCTGTGTTCGATGAGGATCACGACGAAATGGTGGTCGTCAAGGATATCGAAATGTTTTCCATGTGCGAGCATCATTTGGTGCCATTCTACGGCAAAGTGTCGATCGGCTATTTGCCGTGCAACAAGATTCTAGGACTCAGCAAGCTGGCTCGGTAAGATCGGCTTGGAAAAATAGCTGTGCGAAAGTATTAATGGACTGTATTCTCCCAATAGCATTGTGGAAATCTTTTCCCGTCGCCTGCAAGTACAGGAGCGCTTGACAAAACAGATTGCAGTGGCCGTAACTCAAGCCGTGCAACCTGCTGGCGTGGCAGTTGTTGTAGAGGGAGTGTAAGTATTATAATCTTTGTTAATCGAATTAAAAAAAAAAGTATTTTGCATCGGCCGGGAATCGAACCCGGGCCGCCCGCGTGGCAGGCGAGCATTCTACCACTGAACCACCGATGCCTGTGATCGGTGATCTTCCCCATTCTTATAACCGCGTCAAGTTTTTACATCTCTACCTACGATTTTCGAATAACACTGATTTCATTTCTCCATTCCAGACACATGTGCATGGTAATGCGAGGCGTTCAGAAAATCAATAGCAAAACTGTTACCTCAACTATGCTGGGCGTATTCCGAGACGATCCTAAGACCCGCGAGGAGTTCCTCAACTTAGTCAATAGCAAATAGGCACTGAGGCTGGAATTGAAATCTGGGACCAACTAACCCTTACAATATTTTTGGAGGCGCTTACATACATATATACAAGGAGACAAAAATGAAACAAAACACAGGGTCCACCATAAGTTACATATGTTTTTAGGATTGATTTTCTTTAGTTAGTGCAATGATTGCAGCCATTTTCCTTGTTGATTTCTGTAAAAATTGTTGAGAAATTCTGTTAGCTGACTACATTTACATAGAAAAGAGTTAAGAGAGGAGAGTCTATATTGAATTTTGGTGTTGGGTAGTCTTACGTTCAAAATATTATATGCAATTGTATGGCACTTGAACCATCATTTTTACAACGAGTAATGCATTGTGCAATAGGGAACAACTGATAATACAACAAGGCAAATTGTTTAGGGAATTTACAAGATAAACACAGTTCGTAAAGTGTAATCAAATAAATATACTGTATCTATATTTATAAATGTTTACCTATTAAATTTACAAAATATATTCAAATGGCTTCAGAAGAAAGACGCAGGCGAATTGCAGGTTTTATCGGCGATTTTAAATGTTAAAATTAAATGCTCATTATCTAAACGTTGTTGCTTGTAGAGAATGGATCGCTGCTTATTACCTATACAATAAATAATGTATTTAAATATTTGTTGAAAATAAGCGTTTTTGATAAAGAAAAAATGGAGAGGAAAAAAGGATTTTCAGGTCTTGACCCCGACGTGATTTGAACACGCAACCTTCCGATCTGGAGTCGGACGCGCTACCGTTGCGCCACGGAGTCCACGTGGGGGAGGGCGCCAAGTGACGGGAAAGTGACCCAATGGCAACAGGTTGGTGATTCAGTAGCCCGTCCCACAACAGGTTATCAGTTTATGTAGCTTCAGTAGAACTAAGGGTGAGTTGAACTGACAACCTTCAAGAGCATCGGTGGTTCAGTGGTAGAATGCTCGCCTGCCACGCGGGCGGCCCGGGTTCGATTCCCGGCCGATGCATAAGTATTTATTTTATTATTTTATTGCTTGCTTTACTCGAATACATTTTATAATAACTCCAATCGTTATGTACTCTGCCTTTCACGTTTTTATCAACAACATTTTGGAATTCATTACAACTGTATTAGAGTATATTTCGAATTTCCCACCTTGAGAACACATTTTATTAGATCTAAAAGGGTCAAAAAACTTGCTAAAACAAATAGCCCCTAAAATTTCTAAATAGTTACGGATAATTTAAAAATCCTTTTAATTTGGTTTTACTAAATTATAGTTTCTTTCAAATTAGTTCAGTGAGTCCACAACAAAATGAAAAAATACATCTTAATATTTTTCGCAACTATGTTGGGAAAATATCTGTAGCTCTAATAAAGAGCTGCTTTTCCCACAAGAGAATCTTATATTCCACTTTCCAATACATACTAATATATGAATTTATTTCTCAGAAGAATGTGTTTTTTATCATTTTAACAATATTACCCACCATATGAGGGGATATTTTTACATAGGTACATACATGTCGCCAAACAATTAGAAGGCAATAGATTGGTCATAAGTAAACCATCTCTCGAGAAGTAGCTTTTATTATTCTTATATTATATTATCTTGTAATTACCCAACTATCTTACAAAACTATAGAATAATTCTCTTTTCTAGTAGGAAGCAATTCAAATGTTTTGGAAGATTTTTTTTTAAATTACAAAATAAGACTATATGTGACCCCGACGTGATTTGAACACGCAACCTTCTGATCTGGAGTCAGACGCGCTACCGTTGCGCCACGGAGTCTTGGTGAGGGGGGTTTAGGAAAACACTTGAAGGAAAAGGCTCTTTATTTCTGAATTCGGGCGTTATATTAAACACAATTCCTAAGACAGAGATTTTCTGAAAATGTTTACAGTCAATAGCATCGGTGGTTCAGTGGTAGAATGCTCGCCTGCCACGCGGGCGGCCCGGGTTCGATTCCCGGCCGATGCAAACTATTATTTTTTTTCATTCATATAAATCTAAATGTCGTTAGAACGTGGGTAAATATCGGGATACTATATCCTCTACTGGATCAATCTGCCCAAATATGTATGTGCATATGTATGTATATATGTATATGTATAGGTTTCCTAATTTTATTTAAATATAATAATTTAATTTTATATTATACACAATTCAAAAGACAGAGATTTCCTGAAAATGAATTCAGTCAATAGCATCGGTGGTTCAGTGGTAGAATGCTCGCCTGCCACGCGGGCGGCCCGGGTTCGATTCCCGGCCGATGCAAACTATTTTTTTCTTTCGTTCATATAAATCCAAATGCCGTTAGAAAGTGGGTAAATATCGGGATACTATGTCCGCATCTGCCTAAATATGTATGTATATGGATAGGTTTACTAATTTTAGTTAAAATTTTCGGATACTTTGGTAATTTGGTCTTTGTTTTAGGCTTAAGAAATATTTTTCATTCCAGCTGTTTGTCAAAGATACCCTCGGAAGAATACATAAGTGTGTGTATATGTAAGTGTGTTTGCTATATATGTAAACAAATAAAAAAAATATAATCTATAAATGAATCTAGATAAAAATTTTTAAAATTTTTAATACTTTTGGGTAGGTTTTACGCGGTTTTTGCTTTGATATACTATACTATAATTCTTTTTGTATTATATTATTAAAAATAATAAAATATTTAAAAAAAACCAAGCAAATAAAAAAAGATCTTTACTTATTTTTGACCCCGACGTGATTTGAACACGCAACCTTCTGATCTGGAGTCAGACGCGCTACCGTTGCGCCACGGAGTCTATACATCAAATGCTTCGATTTTTTGATATACGTGTCGTGTACACTAAAATGCAATAAGTTTAGTAAGCTATTTTGCCATATATATTGTATAATTTTAATATGATAACCGCCAACCTAATGTTTTTACAATAATGAACAAAATTCATACAAACTAAAGCTGTCATAGCAAAGCTCAAATGGGTTAAGTTCAAGGAAAAAATATTCAAGAAACATAAAAAGAAAGTATATAAGCAAAGTGTGGTTAAAATATTGTTTCCATTGCGATATCATAAAAGTATTTATATTTAAATAATATTATTATTTCAAAAAAAATTGGAGAGGACGAAGCAGTTGATTGGCAAAGCAGTTGAGCCGGCTTTCTTCAACATGTACTACTTGGTGCACTGCTTTCTTAAACTGGTGGTTGGTGCACTGCCTTTTTCAGACTACTCGTAACACTGCTTTTAAATTTGTAAATAAAAGCAGTGCAAAATTAATTTAATTCTTTAATTAAATGGTTTTATAGTATGAATTTAGCTAAAAATTATAATTAAACTAACAAATTAAATTGGTCCAAAATAATGGGACTTACAAAATGCCATAATATCTATATTTTTATAGTGAGCTCTGTTTTAATTAGTTTTTCATTGGAAAGTTTCACCCTATTCTACTTCTAAACATCACCTCTGTTTCCCCTTGTGCCAGATCCTGCTGATACTGCCCTACCTGCTCCATCTTTTTTGGTGCTCCCACTTCTTCTTTAAGGAATTCTCTTCGTAAGTCTTCCTCTTCGTAATAATTTTAATGTATAAATTAAGATATAAGTGTACATTTTTTGATTTTATATTTAATAAATCATTTGTATACCCGGTACCCATAGGATGCACGGGTGTTATAAATTAGTGCCAAACGAGTTTAAATGATTGAATCTCCGACCCCATACTGTATATATATTCCTGATCAGCGGTACCAGCCGAGTCGATTTAGCCGTGTCCATTTATCCTGTCCATCCGTTCGTCTGTCCTTCAGCGGTGAACCACACATCTCTGCGACTATAAGACCGAGCTACATATCATATTTGGTGACAACATTCTAATCTGTCGCATGCAGATCTAGTAAAAAACGTATAACTAAGTTATAGTCGTGATATTCGGTATATTTTAAATATATATAAAATAATATATATATAAAATAGTATATTTTAAATATATATAAAATAAATACCTTTTTGCGGATGTGTTCTAAAACTTTTTATGAAATCGGATGATATAAATTGGAGTTATACCATCTGAGCAAAATCTCACATCGATAGGCAAAAAAAGACTAAAATAATCGTGTAGTGTATAATCTTTATACATAGAAAAAACATTTTTTTTCCCCAGAAGCAAAATTGCAAAATTTAACTCAAGTAAAAAAGGGGCTGCACTGCTTAATAATTCTAGTGTCGATACCATTGAATGCCCCTTAACCGGTGAATTGACAACACTACAACCGCAGAGGTGACACTTGACAACACTGTATAGTACCACGATGACCGTATATGGTACTTTAAATACATTTTGGTATTTTTTGTTTTTTTTTTGTATATACTGGACTTAAAAATTTATTTGAAAATTTTAATATTTATTGTAAATATTGGGTATGTTTGAAGAATTTTATGGTATTTAGTGTTATCTTTCGAACTGATCACTTATATATAAGGACCGTCATGAAAACGAAGCATCGGAGCGTCGCTATTGAATTTCTCCATGAGAAAACAAATTTTCAGAGTTGATTGGGATCCCATGGTTAAAAAGGAATAAAATCACTGGAGCAAAATTAGATTATTTTTCATATAGATGCCATAAGAACCATCGGATAATTATAGTACGAAAATTTATCTAATTATTTATTTTAGACTAAAATGGTAGTTTTTCGTATTTATTATTGGGCCGGATAGTATTTTTTATCGTTATCGGTGCGGTCACGCTGAATCGCAGCCAACTTCACTTCAACGCGTTCGGATAATTTTCAGGAACCATTTATTTATTCGCAACAAATTGCGAATGTAAAACTGAAAATCATAGTGTGCGGTTAACTTGCGCGTGCACGGTGCTAGCAAACATTCAGACATTAAGGGCTGCCTTTTGCGTTACACCCTCCTTTGGTATTTTTCCCTATTCTTTTTTCGCACCGCCAGCTTTTCTGTGGTTCGTTGGTGTGAGTGAGTGTGTGTGTTTCTGCCGCCAATCCGAAGCTGAAGCGGAAAAATGGATGTGGCGAAGCTGGAGAAGATGAAGGTTGTAGACTTGCGCAACGAGCTCCAGTCGCGCGGTCTGGACACCAAGGGAGTCAAAGCCGTGCTTATCGAGCGCCTGCGGGCCCATGTGGAAGGTGGAGCCGGCGATGGAGGTAAGTTTGTGTGTATGCGTCATTTGTTTGCGTGTGCCTGAGCTCGCTTATGTGTGCGTGCGGCTTGCCGCGTTCTAATGCGCTGCGATTGTACAAATGCATATGTGTGCGTGTGGCTCAGCGAGAATTAGTTGTAAGATTTCCTTATATAATGCCAAGTTATTACATTGCCCGCATTCTGTATGTCCCATTCTCGCTTCTCTTTTTCCCGATCGCCGCTTGCCTCCTGCAGATGGCGCTCCGGTCACACCAAGCCGACGCCAGCGTCGGACGCGCTCAATGTCCCGCTCACCATCGCCAGTAGCAGCTGCTCCGGTCGCTGTTGAGCCGGTGCTTGACACCCTGGAAGAGGAGGAGCAGACGGCCCACGGGGAGCAATTGGCACCAGAAGGTGAGCCTGAACCACAGCCTGAGTCTGAGCCGCAGACGGAGTCAGAACTAGAGCCAAATATTGAAGCCGAACCGGAGCAGGAAGCGGAGGACACATCGGATACCGAGGCAGGAAATGATGAGCCACAGCTTTTGGCTGAAGAATCTGATGAAAAGGCAGAAATTGAGGATAAGAGTGAAACAGTCGAGAAGGAGGACGAAGCTCCAGCCGCAGTCGAATTGAAGCAAGATGTCGATGAGCCAATGGAGGAAGTCAAGGATGCTGTCAACGAAGAAGGGCAGGAGGATAAGCCGGCCGGGTCAAAGGAGGAAGACACCTCTGAAAAGGTTGCTAGAGATCCCCAGGAAAATGGAGACAGCCAGAAAATGGACATTGACGATGAGTCCGCTGCTCAAAAGACACCCGAAGATGCCGAGGCCGCTGTCGCCAAGTCGGAGGAGCAGCCTCTGGAGCGACGCAAGCGTTCGCACAGTCGTTCGCGCTCTCGATCCCGAAGTGGCTCTCGATCCCCCAAGCATCGTGGCGGTGCGGGCGACAAGCGCGACTCCAAGGCAGTGGCCGAGGAACGCACCGTTCCCGAAGACGAGCCCACAATTGAGGAGAACAAAATGGGGTTGAGCTGGTGTAAGTATGCCTCTAAATGTATTTTTCAGTTAACAAATATAATACTATTTATAATTAATATACTAATCCCGTTCAGCCTTTTTTTTTTATTGTAAAGATGATTAATATTTTAGGAAGATTGTAAAGTTTGGTCACTATATGGCAAAGCGAACGCATTTCCTTTCTTCTTCTTTCATTTGAGAATAATAGCGGGAATAATAATATTAAGTGGAAGTGAGCAGGGAGAACTAGAGTAAATCTAGGAAGTAATGGCAAAACAGAATATTACTTAAATAGAAAAATATTACTACGAGACAAAATCGGCAAAATTAAGCTCCTTTAATTTTATTGTAAATATCTCTTCTTTAAAATATATAATAATAAGTATGTATGAATAAATATATGTATGGAAAGTCTATGCTTGCAAAAACAAATTTCGAAAATGTTAACACAAAAGTTAAGAGGTTATTACAGAGATTTTTAAAAGTTTTTTAAGCATGCCACATAATAAGATTTAATTTAAGATCAATTCTATGTAGTCTCATAGTCTTACGAACACTGCGGTTTGTCCTCCGTATCCATAGGCTACAAGGAGGCCAATCGAAAATTAATATATAGGTCAGGTTAGTCCATTGCAATGTCCGAATATCCGTCTATTTGGGCCACTAGATCTGAGACTATAACAACTAAATCTATGATCTTTGGCTAAAACACATTTATAGGTTGCACTCCAATTACGTTTTCTTTTAAATTTCTGTACGCCTTCTTTCACCCACACAAATTATAAGACATGTTTTTAAAGATGTAGCCTTAACTTTGTTTAAAGTAAATATGGGCATTTCCATATTCCGAACTGGAATTCGTACGCATTTAATGTTAGTAAATCCAAATAATGGTTATGACAATAAGTTTAAGTAATTTTCCTTACTCAGCTCGATAAGTTTTGATCATGTTGATAATATTTTCAATGTATTACCATTAACATGGGAGTTATTTGACAATTAAGTTAACCTTTAACCTTTAACTTAAGGCTCGCCACATAGCTATTATTATTAAAGGATATTTTCCGACCGTTAATTATTCAAAAACATTTATCTTTCAGTGGATTCTGATTTGCATCTTCGCATCGATCCGACAACGTTTACTTCGGCCAAACCTCTTTCCGCTGAGATTTATTCGCTGATTTGGTCCGGAGCTCGCTCTAACTTTGGAGTGCGAGAGGGCAAAGTGTGCTACGAAGTTCGCTTGGCAGAGGAGTTACAGCCGGAAAATTCTCACTACTTTCGGGATGAACCGCATGTGCGAGGCTTTCGGGTTGGATTCTCCTTGCCGCAGAGCACGCTGCTCCTGGGTGAGGCTGAACATTCCTTTGGCTACTGCGAAACCGGTCGCAAGGCGAATCAAGGTGAGTTTTCGGACTACGGCAAGCCCTACAGGCTGGACGACGTAATTGGCTGTTACTTGGACCTGGAAAGTGAGCCATGCACTATTAAGTATACCCTGAACGGTGAGGATCTCGGTGTCGCGTTCGAGTTTGAGAAGAGCGTCTTGGGCGAGGAGGGAGCTCTCTTTCCTCATATTGTGACCAAGGGCTACGAGTACTCTGTAAACTTTTCGGATACAGAGCAACTGCTTGTGAATGCCGAGAGACCTACTCGTAAGCGCCGCAAGGCACGCAAAGAAGACGACAAAGACGATGATAAAGACGATAACGATGGCGAGAAGTGGAAGGTCCTAGACGAGGCTACCGCCGACGACGATGAATTGGAGAAAAAGGATGAAGATGATGGCAAGACGACATCGGAGCAGGCTGAGGATGGCGAAAATTCGGAGATAGCCAAAGAAGCAGAGGCAATCGCCGCCCCGAATGTTGAAGCCGGGGCCGAAGATAAAACTGAGCCTGAGGCCGAAGCTACTGAATCCTCTGAAACTGGTACGCATATATAAATGAACAATCTACAGAATAAGTGTGCAATTATTTATAAACTGTTTTATTTCCAGTTGAGACATCTACTGCTGCAGTCTCTGGCGAAGCTGAAGCTGTCTCCAATGGCAATGCCAGTACAGAAAAAGTCAATGACGAAAAGCCAGCGGAGGAGCAGAAGCCATCCACAGGCAATGAGGAAGAGGAGGACGACGATGGTCCGTCACCCAACAAGCGCCCCAAAACGGAGGAAGATTCTGAAAAAGTAGAATCCGAGAAGGACAAGGAGAAGTCCCAAACACAGAATGAGGAAGATGAATATGAGGATGTTGTGCCCGAGCCAAGGGAAACGGCTGCCTTATTGGACGGTTACGTGCTGGTCGGACTGGTTCCAACTGAACAGCTAGTGCCAGGCCCACAACGCGCTGGCTCGCGCAAAGAGTGCGAGGTCATTTTATTGGTCGGCTTGCCTGGCGCTGGTAAGACCCACTGGACTCTTAAGCACTTAGCGGAGAACGTGGACAAGCGCTACGAGGTGATTGGCCCCGATGCGTTCATAGCCAAGATGACGGTACGATCAATAGCTAGTAGATTGAACTATTATTATATATTATATATGTCATATATACTAATCATCGTTGTAGATTGACGGTGCCTCTCGCAAAACGGTGCACAAAGGACGCTGGGATAAGGTGTATGAGACATGCTTAAACAGTTTGGCAGCTCTGGAAGATATTGCCATGAAACGGCGTCGCAATTTCATTCTTGATCAGGTAAAACATAAACAATGACCCAAAACACATACATTCGAAACAAAACACAACTCGAAAACACACACACAAGATAACACTATGAACGAACGATAACCAAGCAAACACCAAACAAAACAAGCGAGAATTTTACGTTGATGATGACTTTATCGCCGGCCACCTCAATGGGGCCCTGATTCCAACGGGGATACGATCCTCAACAGCAATGGCGCAACTCTGTTGCTCAAAATTTTTTTTATTTTTTTTTATACATTTGAGACTACATTAACTTGTTGCTCACATTGCTCATACTCGGTAGAGATCCTATGTGCCCCCAAGAGGGGCGCCAACTCGCTTAACCTGGCGGCAGGTATGTCCTAGCTGTAAGTCGATCCGATAACTAGAGTGTTTAAGTTTGAGGCAGTAAGTATATGTAAGCTTAAGTTTCGGGTGCAGGTGTGCAACAGTTGACGGGGCAGTTGAGTGGGGGCATTTGTGTAAGAGAAGTTGGGGAAGGGAATGGAAATGGAAATGGAAATGGCATTGGAGAAAGATGAGTGAGTGAAGTGAAGAGGATGAAAAGGAGCGAGCGGCATGGAAGCCACTGTAAGTAAACAAAATCAAATCCGATCGACAATCTAATCACATATACTACGTATTAGTACCTACTATCTCTACCTCTCTATCTCTCTCTAAATGCCAAATATATCTCATATATAATGTATGTGTATCTACAGAGAGAGCTATGCGATGCTTCCTTCAGCCAACAGCCAACGGCAAGCCAGCCACGACTAATTTTACTCATTGTATACATAACTATATTATCCTTATGCAAAAAGTATTAAGTCAACTGTTGTTTAGTTGTGGCCACGGGTAACACGGGCCTCTAGGTATTATGATGGTGTGCACACGCCCCTTCCTTGGGTGCGATTGCTATTGCGAGCACCCGCTCGTGTGCCACCAGGTGGAACAGGTATGTGTTAGCTTGTAAGCGCCAGAGCCCGTGCTGTGTAAGCGAGTTGGGTTCGCACCGACGGAGTATGTTCATCCGGCACCCAGAATCGAATCCAATTGAATCATCAACGTGTTTCTCAAAATGGCTTGCTATCTATCCGATCACCGACTACTATCCCTAACTACAACAACCAAAACAACCCAACCAAACTACAACTGGCTGACTACAACAATCTCAACCAAATCAACCAACCAACCGATCAACTGTATTCTTGTAGACCAATGTTTATGCCTCGGCCCAGCGACGTAAAATGAAGGGTTTCAACGACTTTAAGCGCATTGCGGTTGTTTGCATACCCAGCGAAGATGAATTAAAACGTCGCATCGCCGAAAAAGAGGAAAAGGGAAATGCTTTTACAGTTAAAGAATCAACAATTAATAACTTACGAGGTAAATATTGTCCACCACACAAACAAAAGCAACGAAAATTGAAAAATATCCAGAATATTGTACGATCGTATAACTTATTTTCTACCTACCTAACAATAAGGAGGCATTCAATGTAAAAAAAGATAAATAATCTATGAAACGTTCTGTAAAGTATATTTAGTTCGTAAGCAGCTGCACTTTATGTATGTATCTGTACGTAATTGTAACTGTAAGCCTTAAAAAAATACCTCATAATTTTACGATTATTATTTCCATTATCCATTAAAATATTTTATCTATAAAGTCCATGAGTCACCATATATGGCAACTGGGACGTCTGCGGGCCCCACTACTTCGATTTTGTAACAGAAATTAATTCAATTCCATAAACTATTTCGAATGCATTGTTGTCCTTCAACTCTATTAATACGTCCGCCGTACCATTTTCAAAACTATTAGCCTTTTCACGTTCCCAGCTGCCATCACTTGTCCAGGCCCGATCCTCCTCTCTATATATAATGTCTAATGTGTAATGATTCTTCTGCACTTCTGCCCATATTGACGATCTATACGCGCACTCTTTTTCCAGCCAATTTCACATTGCCCTCGCTGGAGTTTGGCTGGTTCGATGACATAAACTACACGGAGCTGACCGGAGACGAGGCTAAAAGTGAGGTTAAAAAGTACAACGAGAAGGGCAAGAAGGCCATCGATGCGGAAAGATCAAGAGACAAGCGATCCCGAGGTGGTCGGGACAACTATCGCCGTGACGACCGGAACCGGAATCGCTACAACGATGACCGTCGACGTGACTATGGCGGCCAGAGGCACGAGAGCAGGTGGAGTGATGCCAGGCGTGGAGGCGGAGGTGGCGGCGGCGGCGGCGGCGGTGGCGGTAGCTACTCCAGCAACAGCGGAGGTGGAGGAGGAGGTGGCGGCAGTCGAGGATACGATAATCGGCGAAGCTACAGCGGAAGCAGCGGTGGGCAGCAAAATTGGATGCAGAACAGCCGCCGAAGCGGCTACGACGATCGCGCTTACGGAGGAGGTGGCGGTGGTGGCGGCGGCGGCAGTCGTGGCTACGACAATCGCAATCGCGGCTATGCCGGCAGTAGTGGTGGTGGTGGTGGCCAGCAAAACTGGATGCAGAACAACCGCAACAGGAGCGGGTATGACGATCGCGCCTACGGAAGCTCACGAGACTATCGCGATCGAGACCGCGGCAATGATCGCAGTCGGATGGGCAGCAACGACAGAAATCGGGGTAGTAGCCAGAGCAGCAGCTATCGCTCGGGCGGCGGAACTCATCAACAACGGGATTTTCGGCCTGGCCACCGCGACACCAAAGAAGATAGTCGCGGTGGCTATGAGCGGTCAGCTGGTCAATCGCTGCCCAAGTACGGGAATAACTCGGCTGCCGGTGGTGGCTACGATCAGTACAAGCAGCAGCAGGCGGGTGGAGCACCCGGCGGAGGCAAGGTAAGAGAACTACAGGCGAAACCATTTATTCGAAATGACAATTAATTGTTGCGACATGTATTTTCTCTAGGCCTCTCTCAGCGGTAAGTGGAGCACCTACACGCAGCACCAGCAGCAGGCGCCGCAGCATCAACAAACAGGTGTCTGGCAGACGCAGCAGCAGCAACAGTCACAACAGTACCAACAGCAGCATCAGCAACAGACCGCGGGCCAGCAACAACAATACTGGGGGGGATATAATCAAATGGCTGGTATGTGTACTTACACCATTAATGCTCCGAACCCTCAGAATAAAATTGTCACCCTTATCCAGCAGCAGGCTATGGTAACCAACAACAAGCCTGGCAGAGCGCCGATCCGCAGCAGCAGCAACAGCAGTGGATGTCCTGGTGGCAGGTAAGAGATGTCAGAATTTGTTGGTCAAAGTTGGAATATAAACTAAACAGGCTCAATTTCTTTGCAACAGCAGCAGCAGCAGGGCTCAGGCGGAGCAGCGGCCAGTAATGCCAGTGGTGGAGCCAGCGTCAACGTAGGAGGCGGCGCCGCTGGCAATAATGATGGCGGTGCCACCAACCATTATTGGTCTCAATATTCATACTCTACACAGTCCAATGCGGGCGGCGACAAGAAGTAGAGTCCCCAGTTCCACCAATCAGCAGCCGAACATCCTCGAAGAAGGAGGAACAACCCACAAATCTGAACTAAACTTTATAAAATAGTTTTTAAAGATTAACAAACAGTAAAAACAAAATTAACTTAGTTTAGCCAGTTTTAGGCGTCTGGCCTTTCGGGCCAGTCCAATTCAATCCAAACCACTATGAAGGCCACCAAAACAAACTGCATAATACAGCACTGTGTACCATGAAGATGAGCTATTTCATTATAAACTGAAACTGCAATTACACTCACTGGCGGCGACTGTAATAATTCTATATTTCACTTTCTAATGGCGCATTTTCTTTCGACGAAGCAATAAATGAAACTTTGTCTATCATTCGGCATTACGCGTGTCTAGGCAGTACAATTTGTTTTAACGTTTAATTATGATTAATTGTTTTATTTTTTACAAACCAACGCAAACAATTGGATGGCAAAAATTAGAGAAGAAACATTAACAAATAAATCTAAACATTGAAAAATTAACCAAAAGGTATTTGATTGTGGGAAGTGCGTAGGTACGTATATTTATGAAACAAGCATGTGTGAATTCATGTTTAAAACTTTTGAGATTATGTATTCTTATTATTATTCAAGTTGGTTTTAAGCGACCTTCGCTAGAAAAAGCTTTTTGAGGGCTTGAGGTCAATCCGGCTTAATTTAAAGAAATAAAATAAATCGCAACTTTTTTAAACCCACAAGGATCTTCTAAAAACCAAGCGGCTTTTTTAGCAGTGTTAGCACTACACGACACTAGTCGTCGTTAGTATCCGTATTCCCATATGTCCCACGTTAGTATCCGTATGCCCACATGTCCCACGCTAGTATCCGTATGCTTACGTGTCCCACGTTAGTATCCGTATGCCCACATGTCCCACGTTAGTATCCGTATGCCCACATGCCCCCCGTTAGTATCCGTATGTGCACATGTCCCACGTTAGTATCCGTATGCCCACATGTCCCACGTTAGTATCCGTATGCCTACGTGTCCCACGTTATTATCCGTATGCTTACATGTCCCACGTTAATATCCGTATGCCTAC
Source organism: Drosophila pectinifera (assembly GCA_008042775.1). Classification (NCBI taxonomy): domain Eukaryota; kingdom Metazoa; phylum Arthropoda; class Insecta; order Diptera; family Drosophilidae; genus Drosophila; species Drosophila pectinifera. The sequence continues at coordinate 109,976 of VNKC01002423.1, forward strand.
GTGTCCCACGATAGTATCCGTATGTTTACGTGTCCCACGTTAGTATCCGTATGCCCACATGTCCCACGTTAGTATCCGTATGCCCACATGTCCCACGTTAGTATCCGTATGCCCACATATTAACATGTAGTTTGCCCTTTATTAAAATTTAAAATTATGTATTCGCATTTAAGTAACCTGAATTTTACAAATAATTTCGTGCATATATAGAAAAAGACTGTGGATACTTCAGCTCGTTTTGATTTTTCTGTTTAACGCAATTCATAATTTTTCTTTAAATTAAAAACGAAGTAAAAATTTGAAAACTAGTCCTTAAAAATGCGAGCCAGCTCTTAGTTCCTAATTCCGAATTTTCTAAATTTTTGCATAACTTTTTTTTAAACCTATCATATAAATTCTTCTTGCATTCCGAATATTTAAGCGGTTTGGATCTTGATACTATAGTCATATAAATCGGGTCTAGGCAAGTATTGGAAATAGCAGCCCACATCAAAATGCTTAACTGAATGTTGGTGTACATGATTCCGATATATGGATAATACGAAAAAATACAAGTTTTTCTTGTTTAGAAATTTAAGTCGTACAAATAATTTTTTAAAATTTGTTTTTCAATAATCACAGAAGTTTAATAATAAGTACGAATTGTTTTAATATCTTTTGAAAGATATCCTTAATTTAAAAGAAAATGTATGATCCCAGAAATGCATAATAAAAAGTTTTAAAGAACAAGAATAATACAATTTTCAAATAGTTCCAGGGTGGAATGATAGGCTTTAATTCATTTTTAATTTGGTATTTTTTTAGTACATTTAGTACATCAGCTGTTTTGTCGACTACGACCTCAGCACGCCTTAGTAATAAAAAAAATTAATAAAACCGTGCGTCTGTGGTGATTTGAATGAAAAGAAGAAAAACTAATTAATTTAAAGATATTGGTTAGGTGAGACTTAAACACACCCTTGCATTATTACTCTGTATTTCTGAGTCACTTATGTTCATATTTATTTCAAGTAAACGAATGTTTGAAACTAATTTCTTGGAATTTCTTGTCATATTTAGCTTAAACTTCTATGCAATTACATACATACGTACATCCAATTGTGATAAGAAAGCGTCGTCTGCATGACGCATTCATCGAAGAAAATAACGGTCGTTTCCATTGATTTTTTCACAGAAAAAGGGGAGCATCCAAATCAACACAATGGTGGCTATTCAGCTATTTAACGAAATAGGCAGCATCTTTCACAACGTAAGTTAAAAATGTTCCTTCATAAACTCGTGCTTCACTTAAATGTATATGTTTCTTGGTTTTTTCAGACCCCCACATATGCTCTTGTTCTGGAGACCCTGCTGCTCATAACCGTGATTTGGCTGTTGTTGCACAGGCGAGGCGGCGGTCGCCGTCGGCGGCTGACGAAGGAGGAGGAGGACGAAATAATCGCAAACTACACTCCAGAGCCCTTGGTGGCGGATACTGATCCCAATCATCCACTGCTCCGCACCCGAATCGTTCAGTCCAAGGTGGGCAAGCACCTCAAGGTAGATGGACACAACTGCCTAAACCTGAGCTCCCACAACTACCTGGGCTTCCTGGAAGACGAGCAGATTTTGGAGGAGGCCTGCAAATCGCTGCGCAAGTATGGCGTGGGATCGTGCGGACCACGCGGCTTCTACGGCACCATGGACGTACACCTGGACCTGGAGGACCGCATAGCCAAGTTCATGGGCTTGGAGGAGGCTATTGTTTACTCATACGGCTTCTCGACAGTGGCAAGTGCCATTCCCGCCTACGCTAAGCGTGGCGACATTATCTTTGTGTACGTCAATAGTCAAACATACCTTGAATGTGGCGCCTCAAGTCTCTTTTAATCTCCTCAGGGATGAGGCAGTTAACTTTGCCATTCAAAAAGGACTGGATGCTTCGCGCAGCACGATCGCGTTCTTCAAACATAATGATGTCAACGATCTGGAGCGCCTGTTGATTGAGCAGGAGAAGCGGGACCAGAAGAACCCCAAGAAGGCACTGAAGACGCGCCGCTTCCTTGTCGCCGAGGGCATCTACATGAATACCGGCGAAATTTGCCCGCTCCCAGAGCTGGTATCCCTGCGCCAGAAGTACAAGCTGCGCTTGTTCATCGACGAGAGTATCTCCTTCGGCACTTTGGGCAAGGGCGGTCGTGGAGTTACGGAGCACTTCAATGTCGATGTAAGTGGAAAAATTTCCAAAAAACATTGTTCTCATCGCATTTCTTCTGTTTAACTCCAGCGCGATGAAATCGATCTGATCTCGGCAGGAATGGAGGGATCGATGGCCACTATTGGTGGCTTCTGCGTGGGATCGCACTTCATAGCCGAGCACCAGCGCCTTTCTGGTCTAGGTTACATTTTCTCGGCCTCGCTGCCGCCCATGCTGACCCAAGCAGCCATCTCGGCGCTGGATCGTTTTGAGCGGGAGCCGCAAGTATTCCAGCAGTTGCAAGACAAAGCCAAGATGCTGCACCAGAAGTTTTCGAGGTTCACTAAGCTGATTATCCGCGGCAACGAATTGTCTCCAGTAAAGCACTTGTATTTAGCTACGGCAGCTGATAACTTCGATAGGGAGCTGCAATTGCTAACCGAGTTGGCCGATATGGTATGTGTCTCATGGGTTTATTTATTTACAAATCTATCTAATCCATCTATTTCACCTTTATACTCGCAGTGCATAGCTAAAGGCGTGGCCGTTGTGCAAGCTGCTTACTTGCAGAATAGGGAGCATCAGCCGGTGCGCCCAAGTATTCGCATCGCCGTGAACCGCCTGCTGGATGAGACGGATATTAACACTGCCTTTGAGGTCATTGAGAGTGTTTCCAGCGCTCTGCTTTAAGTTCGCTATTGATATATAAATCAGTAAGGGAGCAAAAAGGTTTTTCGACAAGGGCCTTCCTGTAAGGTCCACCAGAATTTCCTCTTTGAGTATATATCTTCACGTCCAGTTCAGTATAAAATATTTGAGCACAACTACTACTAGCCTTGCACTTGGTATTTGTTTGCATGCATTGCATTTTAATAAGCACTAGAATTCCTAGAAATAATTGCTACGGTTGCAAGGTTCAGATAAGAGCTGACCAAATAAAACTAATAGGGTTATTTGTAATACACACACCTGAGTTTTTATGGGTCGCTTCGAGAAACACGCTCATGGCTTCATGAATTTGACAATGATAACATTTTTATGATGGTAAGTAATGGAAATTTTTTGGTACCACCTAGTCTGCCCTCAATTATTTAGAGAATTAATATAATTAGAGAATTAATACTTTACAACATACAAATAATGAAAAAAATAGTTTTATGGTTGTATTGTTTTTGGATAATTTGCCCTTCTTCAACCGGATATCGTTCTGTATAAAAGAATAGGTGTTTTTTTAAGTCTCAGAGCGCGACGCTGGTCTTTGACCCCACTTACTCACTCACACCCAGCCCAAGACTCTCCATATCGATATCTTTGATAGCCTAAACAGCCTTAATTTTAATTCGGAAAGCTTTTTTTGATGTTAGTTTATTGTTTGTTAATTAATCTGCATATTTAGTTTGGCTATAATTTATTTATAATATCATTTTTGGCCAAATTATGCTTCCAAGAAGCCCTCAAATAATCGCAATTGAGTCGGCAATTTAATACCCTAATTTGTTGGACAAGTCAGACTTAAAAATAATCATAACTAATCCTAAATACCCCTAATTTCAATTCGAAAAGCTTTTTCATGTTAGTTTTTAGTTTGAAGATAAAATAAAATTATTTTGTTGTACATTTTCGACAATTTTAATTATGTAAAATTTTAAAAATATTGGCCAATTTATTTTGTATTTTTTTATTGTCAAATAATTCAGATTTTATACGGCATTTGGCTATCTTTTCATTTTTGGCCAAATATGCTCCCAAGACCTCAAAGATACGCATTTTTGAGTTGTCATTTTCATACCCTAAATTTTTGGACAAGTCCGACTAAAAAATAACCATAATTAATTCAAAATAGCCCTAATTTCAATTCGTGAAGCTGTTCTATGCTAGTTTTTATTAGGTTAATTAGGCTGCATATTTAGTTTGGATATTTAAAAAAATAATTTTTAGCCAATTTTTGACAATTTTAATGATGTAACCCCTTTTCATTTTTTCAAAAATTGGCCCAAATTTTATTTTTAATTTTTTCAAGTATTTTATTGCTAAATAATTCAGATTTTACCGGCGAATCGGAAAATATACGGCATTCGGCTATCATTTCATTTTTGGCCAAGTTATGCACTCAAGAAGACCTTAAAGATACCCTTTTTTTAGTCGGCATTTTAATGCCCTAATTTTATGGACAAGTGGCAGTTAAAAATAACCATAGCTAAGCCAAAACAGCCTTAATTTCAATTCGGAAAGCTTTCCTATGTTAGTTTTTATTTGGCTAATTAATCTGCATACTTAGTTTAGAGATCAAAAGAAATAAGTTTTGAGCCAATTTTTGAAAATTTTAATGATGTAACCCCTTATCATTTTTTCAAAAATTGGCCAACATTTTTTTTCTAATTTTTTAAAGTATTTTATTGCTAAATAATTAAGCTTTTAATGGCGAATCGAACCATATACGGCATTTTGCTTAAGTTCCATTTTTGGCTAAAATAATCTGTTCAGAAGTCATCAGGTTTACGCATTTTTGGGTCCTTTAATGGGGTTTTTTATGTCCTAATCTTAAGGGCAACTCAAGGTTAAAAAAATTCATAACAAAAATAATTAAGCTCTTAATGGTGAATCGAACCATATACGGCATTTTGCTTAAGTTCCATTTTTGGCCAAAATATGCTGTTCAGAAGACATCAGGTTTACTCATTTTTGGGTCCTTAAATGGGGTTTTTATGTCATAATCTTAAGGACAGCTCAAGGTTAAACAATTTCATAACAAGAATAATAACGCTCTTAATGGTGAATCGAACCATATACGACATTATGCTTAAATTATATATTTGGCCAAAATATGCT